>DF242193.1:0-37978 GCA_000507305.1 Breviolum minutum Mf 1.05b.01 | reverse complement strand
ATCTGTCGAAGTCCCATGCCAGTTGCTCCAGCTGGCCTCATGTTGTCCTCCCTGATTTGTCGAAGTCCAATGCCAGTTGCTCCAGCTGGCCTCATCTTGGCCTTTCACATCTGTCGAAGTCCCATGGCAGTTGCTCCAGCTGGCCTCATCTTGGCCTGATCTGTCGAAGTCCCATGCCAGTTGCTAGAGCTGGAGTTTTGGGCTGCCTGATCTGTCGAAGTCCCATGCCAGTTGCTCCAGCTGGCCTCATCTTGGCCTTTGTTGGCAGCAACGTTCGCATCATGCAAATTTAGCAACATTCGCAGCGTTCGCAATGCTAGTGAGCCATCATCTTTCGCAGGGTCTGGGCTCTCGCCATCTGGATCTGTTTGCGGCTTGCTGGCATCCTCTGCCACTTTTGCTATTGAGCCATTGTCTTTGGCAGGGTCTGGGTTTTTGCCATCAGTATTTGCTTGTGGCTTGCTGGCATCCTCTGCCACTTTTGCCACTGAGCCATCGTCTTTGGCAGACTCTGGGTTTTCGCCATCTGCATCTGTTTGCGGCTTACTGTCATCCTCTGCAGGGTCCGGGCGTTTACCATCTGCATTTGTTTGCAGCTTGCTGGCATTTTCTGGGACTGAGCCAAAATCATCGCCGTTGCCTGGACAAAAAACATTTCCCAACCGATCTGTTGCCGTGCCATGCCAGTTTGTCTGGCTTGCCACATTTTGGGAAGTGTCATCTTGCCCTGCCTGCAGAGTGTTTATACTGGTCTCATTTGTCGCACTTCCGTGAAAATTGATCCAGTCGACAGCTGGATCATACTCAGGATTGGGCTTGGCACAATCTTCCGGCTTGCTTGTGTCTTGGGAATGGAAGACGGTGATGTTGCCAGCATTGTGCACTTCGGATTCGCTTTGGAAGCTCACCGTGTCGGAGCTTGATTGCGTCCAAAGGCAAATTTCCTGAAGCTTCGCTTGCAAAGCCAACAAGTCCAGCTTAACCAGGGTCCATTCACCCTTCTCATTTTCTTTCACCATGTTGGGGAGGTGCTTAGACAGCAGTTTTGCTTCCTTTTCACTTACTGTCAGGGACTCAACCTCCTTCATGACTTCAAGGAGCATGGAAGATGCAAGTTCCAACTTGCCGCTGGGTCGCTCCACTTTGGAAAAAAAACGGTTGCCAAACGAGAGGAAGTCCATGGCAGCCATGGCCCGCACTGCCGGGAGACTCTAAGTCTTCAACTTTGTGTCTTGCCTGTCCAGTTTAAAATGCAAAACGTTGCTGTGCCTGTGGCTGCAGTGCTCCGCAAGACTTTTCTGCAGAATGTGTCTGGTCAAAGTAATCCATACCCTTGTCATTCATAGTTTCTCAAAATCCTTGCATAACTTTACATCTTTTCTGCAGCATCATATTGCGGGACATCAAATCAAGGCAAGCAATCAAGTCACATAAACCCAGCTCCGACATTCTGTTTCGCACACTCAAGCATGTCCATTTTCAAGCCGCACATGAAACAAAATAGACTCAAATAACCATGATACCTTCTGTAATGTACTCGTTTAAAAACGAACAACATTCACCCTTGCTGACTGTCCCCCATTCAATAGGTCCTCCGTGGTAACTTCTGGGAAGGTGCGCTGAAAAATATCCAACGCAAAGTCTGCTTCTTTTGGCACCGGACGTTGGTAACCTCACCAGCCAACAATCTGCGGGGGATGTCAAAGAGGGTTTATGGCACGCATCAATCATCAATAATCATCATAGGACCTTGCTACACTCAACTTGTAATTCAAAAAAACTCACCAGTGGCTTCATGAAGATGTAAACTCAATGAATTGAGGTGAAGCTCAAAGGAACCACTTCCACCAACATTTCCCACATTTCGTTCCATCCAACGTTTGCATGTTCGATCAACCGTCTGCAGAAGATTACCACCGACCTTCCCCATCAAAATTACACACCACAGTGTGCATCTTTTTGTTGCTACTATGGTGGTTCTATCTTTCTGGAAGAAAATAGAGGAATAGCATCTTTGGGGGGCTGTCTTTGGCATGCAGGGCTGTGTACGAAAGCAGGTGAATTAAAAGGGGTTGCAAGCAAAACTATATACTTTACAAAAGTCTCACTTTCATGTTCAGTGCCGTGCATGCTTCAAGGGCCACCCCCACCCAAAAAACAAACAAACCGCGGTAGAATTCCATGAATCTTCAGCAAGGAGTGGATTTGTTTGAGAAATTTCTCCCACCACCTGGAGCTTTGTTTTTCAAGTCACCATTTTCCGGATCACGAAGTCGATTGGTTCGTTGGCGTATGGCCAAAGGTGCTGGGGGAGGCCTGCGCAACTTTGATGGTAGTTACCACAAAAGATAGGATTTTCCATGGCCATATCAGTTTTCCAGAGGGTGTATATACATATTATATATCTATATATATATATATATCTGCATTTAAGTCATATGCTTCAAAGTGATTTTGAAGGGTGGTTATGACCACGGAATGGTATATGGCATCCGCGGATGGCTATTTCAAAACGGTAGACTATATTCATCTGCAAAACTGTGCCGCATTTTAAATGACAAATAACACTTCTAGACACATGTATGTAGATAACCAAGAGTCTCTCAACCAAGAGACATGTATCTAGAAACATTGAGTGTCACATCAACCAAGAGTTCTCAAGTTGCCATGAAAGAACTCACATCCGGCCTTTTGACACCGGCTGGCAGCATCAATGTCCAACCATAGCCGAACAGCACCAGAACCAAAGCCACACTCCATTTCCTGCCATTTACTGTGGTAGCTTTCGGGGTTTACAGGAATCATCTTTTCACATCTATCTGTGACAACCGATGTCAATGGATGTTTTTTTGTCTTCAAAATGTTAAAAGAATCCCCAAGGAGTGGAATGTCTTCATCTTCCAAAGCAGTCGTGGAATGTCTATAAAAGCTAGATCTTGGTCATCTCCTATTTCCCTCTCACTGTCAAAATTACAGTAAGTTCAATCAAAAAAAAACGGACATTGACATAATACTCTTTCTCCAACAATCATGGAATTCCCAAACAACCTTTTTGGAGACTACACTCATCTTCCAGGACCTTGTTTTGTCCATGCTTATGGGAAGAAGAGTATATCCCACCACCCTCGTCTCCCTGTTTCCTCGTGAAATCCCAGCTGAAAGGCTTCATCTAGCCATGGAAAAACATCTGCTGAACCAACCCCACCGTTCAGAAAACTCCCTACTCCACCGATGACAGAACGACTTCCGTCTCGGCAATCAACCAAAGTCAGCTTGAGCCAAAGCAGGCAGGAACCAGAAATGCACAGGTAACGAGGATGCAACTTTAAGTGGGCCTTCCAACGTTCAATGTGTTTTTTTGGGGACCTTTGAGTTCGCTGTTTTTATTCATTGTCATCAGTCTTATAATGACACATCTTTATATCCTGGTTGCTTTCAAGATGCGTCAAATCCATCTTATGATTCTTGTTCATATGTTTTTCTTCTAATACACCAAAAAAAAAGGGGGGTAAAACTCAACCATCTCACATCGGCCACGCCTCCAGTGGCGAAACGTTCTTCAGTACCTGAGGAACGTGGATTCGTGGATGTTCAACAACAAAGCGATACCATGGCATGGCATTTCACGACTTCATGACTTTGGCTCCAGGAAACCCCTGAAAGACTCCAATCAAAATGTGACCAAAGAGAAAAACACATACAAAACAGAAGATGTAAAGCGTTCTTTTTGGCGCCGCCAGACTTGCAACCCCCATGAAAAACATGTTACAAGCTACAGGATCATGAAATGGCTAAAAGATCTGCGAGATGTGTTTTTTTCGCATCCGCAAAACTGCTAGCAAACACCTGCAAACCATCAGGTGCCATACACCTTTCACGGCCAAAGGACCAAGGGTTCGGACAGCGGATGCAATGGACACTGCCGCTCCCATAAATAACCTAAGCTCGGAGGAGAAAGTTCGGAGTTGAGGGTACAGCAGCTCAGCATGTCGTCAGCGGCGAGAAAAAAATCCGTGTAAATTTCAGTGTTTCATATGCGCGAAAAATATCAGGTTGCAGCCATCTGAGAAAAAAAACAGGTTGAGACGTTTCGTCTTGAGGTTTTATGCTATTCTCTTCTCAAAAATATTCCAACACCAACACACTCCTAGGCCAACAATGTTTTTTTTCTTGTTTGTTGGCTTTGTTTGCATCGAAAATTTTGTTCCTTCCCCGCATCTGATAGTGAGGCTCCGAGAAATTCCGCCCAAGTTGCGGAAGGAAACGCTGGTGGCACTCAACTGTAACAAGGGCAGCACCTCAACGAAGGGTTGGTCCGAAAATACTGAGATTTACACCTTCCATCCAAGAATTTTTTGGAATCTTTTGGTTCCAATTGTTTTTTCCCTCCACACACAACTTCAGTCCCCCTTCCTTTGGGTGCTATCAACTACTGAAAAACAAAAAAACGCAACACTACCATCCCATCAAAGAGGGTTTTGCGCAACCCACCTGTGACAAGTCCTCAACAAACAAATTTGAAACAAAAAAAAACTCAATGCACTACCCCAAGATTTAAAAAAAGAAAATCATCTTCAACAGAACTTCAACACAGCCCTTTTTCACAAACAAACCAACAAAAAAACAAAAATCGAGGCACAAAGTTTCCGCTCAACTCGGCTTTGAAGATCACTTTGCCCTTACGATCATCGCCACAAAGCCTCAGTGATGAGGCTTCACAGGCTGGTTGGGTTGAGAAACGAGGAATTTCACCAAGCATTTCGACACAAGAAAGTTGACACAACAACCAGGTGTTGGGTGGTATGGGTGGTATGTGAAGGACACGGCTGTGAGAGCACAGGTGGTATAGATCTGATGGTAAGTGGTTATGAGGATAGAAAAGTCGCCCAACCTACGGAATCTCCAAGTGAATTTCCAAGTGAATTTCCACCTGCAGAAGCCCAATGACCTTTGTCTTGGAGAATTTGACATCATCTTGCAATTTCAAAGCAAACAAACAAATTAGAATTTCAATATGGATTTCTGAAACAAGTTTTGAATAGCGCTTATTGTTTGCCTTTTCTGGTTGGTCTTTGGATTCTTCCCCAATATTCAAATTGATACCTTTAGCCACCCTATACATTTCCACCCCCCTTCACCCTTCTTGTGGAAGTTTTCCATCTCGCCAGGGAGCTCATTGCACGTCAAGGTATCCACTAAAGATCCGGGTTTGGGGCTGGACGCATTGAAGACAAAGCGAAAGGCACATTTTCCATCCAAAAACCTCGAGCGACTCGAGCTGTGTGTTGGCACAAGGCTTGTGTCAAAATCTACTGTTTTGGTAACCGAGACAATACCTTCCTTAGAAATCAAAAGCCAAGGTAAAAGCCTCCGAAACATGGTGCTTGGGAGATGATAGGTTCCTTTTTGGGATAACGCTTAGGGGCGTTTTGGTTCGTTTCAACGAGGGATAACATTCCTTATATGTTGGAAGCTCTTTACAAACTTTGTTTTGGAGAAATGAAGCTACTGTGAAGGGGGATACAAAAAGGTTGATATCTGTCAGGGAATCACCAGGCACTGCATCATCTAAAATCTCAAGGCATTGGCGGCATTGGTTATAAAATTGCTACAGTTGCCATGTTTTGGGTGAAATGGATGCTCACGACCTCGATGCACTTTGCTACGTATATTACCTTCCCTGAGATACTGATGGAAAGTTGGACAGGTGAGGGGATGATATAGCTGTCTGACGTAGGGTATCTGGGACCAACTCTCCCGTTTGAAGCCAGGCCTGAAACCGCCGGAAAAAATGATATCCCATCAGCCATCCATCGGAAAGCATCTGTTTTTTTTGTTCCATCGTTTTTTGCTGCACCATACTTTGAAACAAGCAATTCTTGAATAGATCTACATGGTATTTTGGGGCATTTAGAATTCTAGAATGTGCTTAGACACCTGGGCATAGCTTCAAACCCTATCGTGATTCAGGATTTTAGATACCCCAAGCACTTCCCTTCCTCCCTGCCGTGTTTTATTTTTCTCATCTCAGCGGTGGGTGAAACAACTCTTCCAACTCGTCCGGCTCCATATCCGCTAAGGAATCCTCCGAGGGCCGTCGTGGACCCATGGTGGGTCCAAGTGCCTCCAAGTGCTGACCCGAAGTGCTGGCAATGCGTAAGGCAAAGTGGAAGAAATCCGGTGGATCTCCCAGATCCAAATCCAACCAATCCACATTAGACTCGACGGTCGACATATGATTTCCAGAGATGATGGATGCATCAACTTGAGGTGAACTATGAGGTGCTTTGGATTTTTGAGCCTGTAAGTATTTCAATGATGCAAATAAAACACTCATTCCTTCCGAAAAGTTGGAATGAAGATCTGACATAGCAGCTTCTTCTTGGGATCTTCTTGACGGACCGTGTTTGGATGCTCCAAGTCGTTTATGAAACAAGGCACTGAACTCAGATTCTCCACCAACGCTGGAAGGAACTTTTAGCTCCGGTTTTGGGTGATCTGTTTTTGCTGGGCTGGCTTTTTTCACCTTGGGTTTTGGTGTGAAGAGAAGATCCAACTCATTCTCAGCTTCTTCTTGTGCAATTTCTTCTTCAACTGTTTTAGCCAAGGGTGTAAAAAGATCATCTAAACCATCATCTAAATCTAAATCCTCTTCAACTCTGGGTTGGTAGCCACAAACTTCCTCTTCACCTTTGACTTCTGTCAATGCTCGGTTGGAATCTTCCGAATCACCCTTCTCCACCTCCTCCTGTCGTCCCAGCACGGTACCAGAGGGATATGATGTACGTGACGTTGTGCTCCGCGTGGGCTTCCGGGGGCCCCAGGATTTACCACGCACTTTGCGGAAGAACCAGTGTAAGGTACAAGGAATACAAATCGCCAAAGGTACACCCACAACCACCCCCAAAAGCACTTCAAGAGCTTGTAAATTCGCCAAGGAAACAAAGACACACTTCGCTTCGTGATCTTGAATTTGACATGGACTTTCAATTGGACAAATTTTCTTCTGACATTCTGGTGTATCAGCTCCTGGTGCCTCTAAAAGTTTTCGTTCTGATAGCATCATAGACACTAAAAGTGCTACAAGAAGAAAATAGCCAACTAGAAACAACAAGGAGATATAAAGTCGAATTCGTTTGCAACATCGAGATTTCTTTTTCCGTTCTTCGCCACCTGGACTAGGACTGGTTGCCTCCATGACATAATTCCATTCCGGCACCGGTCGCAGCCGCTCCTCCCGATGCGACGCTCGTTTGGGTCGCTGGTGACGGTGGCTCTCACGGTGACGCTTCGGATGCTGCTGGCGGGAATCGAAGTCACCCTCCATGGGCCAGCTATGAATGGAACATCTTCGGCACTCTCAAAGTTCGAATGTGCAGGAAAACATGTTTGTTTGATCTCTATTTTTCCCAGTGGCATGGTTGATTGAAAAAACCATGTAGACATGGTGTTGTTTTATGTTGCTTCTGGTCTTTTTTCCATTGTCACGTGTCAGCTTTTTCCAGAATCTTGAGGTTCAAAGTTGGGGCCATTGAAAAACTTGCGTAGACGCTGCAAACATATATATCTTGAGAAAGAAGCTGTTGAACAAAAAACAGGGGCACAACAGAACAACAATATCCAAATACATCAAAATACACATAGTATCCAAATACATCAAAATACACATAGAGTTTGCCCCGCAAAAAATTACCACAACCCAAAAGGAAGCCGGATCGTCTTCCAAGCATCATTTTTCAGGGAATACGTTAACCTTCATGGGTGTAAATTCACAATCAGCATGTCCAGCATTGGATCCTGTGTTGTCAACAGGTAGGTACTGTTGTCATTGAGTTGAGGCAAAGGGGGGCTATGTGAACTTCCAAGGGACAGTGTATCCGGTACCACGGAAAACACGGGCACATCACCTGCATGACGGCAGCAAAGAAGAGTCCCCCCAACGGCATGGCTGGTTCCAAGCATCTACAAACAAACTGTCAGGACTGATGTCATCATTAAGAAATGGTTGCTTCCCTTGCACACTCATCCCCCCAACAAGAAAAACACTTGAGTGATTCACCCATCCACAAAAATGCTCCAAAACGACCAACCAAAACATGTTTCAAAAAAAAACAGCTACTCCACACGGGTGCTATGCCTTCTTCGAGTTTACGTTCCTTTCGCTTGGTCTCCGTCGACCTTTGTGGCCACAAAAAACAACAAAAATGGGATCTGTAGCACATCTTTACGTACAATACACAAACAAGTAACTGTAAATACGTCTTATCACAGTGGGTACTTGTCATTCATGTGCGGGCTAGACTAGATATGGATGTTTGTGTGTGTGGTGCAGGCATCAATACATACATCAAATACACATGAATCCAAAAAGTCACCATAATGTGCAAATACATTCTTGTCTACATATATGAAACATATCCAACATATTATGCTGTATCAACTGCATATCATTCAACTTCGTTTTACCCAAACTGCATTTTGAAACACCGAAACAAAACATAAAAAGGTTTGGATTTTCCCTGTGCTTCACTGCTTTTTTCAAGGGACTCCAGATTCCAGACCAGCTTTCGCGGTTGTCGTCCCCGATTTTCAATGACAAATTCCTTGCTGTGCGTCTGGGTGGTATACTGCGTGCCGAAGTCAATGACTTCTAACCTTGGAGAAAAAAGCAAAGAAAAATGAAGCAAAACGGGAAAAGACCATAACATTCAAGTGAGACAGTGATACACCAGACTGATATAAACTATATGGTAAATATATTTGGTGCATCTTTTGCGGAAGTGTCGATATATCTGCATCTAATTTCAAACATCTCATCATTCAACGATCATGGAACTTCCATGTCTCTCCTTAACTCCGAGAGGACAGCAAATTGGAACGGCGTGAGTCTAGACTTTAGATTCAGTTGAACGAGCCCTGCTAAGAAACAAGTCTTAAAACTCCTGCTAAAATCGGTGATTAAAACCAAAAATCATACCAAAATAAACGAATAAAATAGTGCATTCAAACCAAAAAACACTTACAAAACCATGGTGATTTCTATCTTAACCGCTGCTAAAGAACGATTCTCGGCACATCACAGGTGTTCCAATACCCTTGGCTCTCACTGTCACAGCCTCATCGTTACTCTCATGCACAATGACCTCGCGGGTAGCAGTTGCATGAACAACCATCCCAGTTACCAGATTTCATGTTTAGAGTTGTTTTAGTTGTTTTGTTGTTTTAACTTGCTTCTGCTAAAAGTCATCTTAGTTCCAGCATCATTGTTGGTGAAGGTATATAATCAGGGTATATAGATTCTTAGATGGTAGAAATTAGTACGTTTGAAGCCTAGATCCAAGTTTTGGTCCGGAACTTCGACCAATTTACAACGGTTGCGAGAGACATTTTGGTCCATTTTCGGGGGAGGGAAAGGGTCAATTGAACGGCCACTGTCATAATTTCATCATGTACTTATATGGTTCAAAAAAAATGTATCTATCTACTATGTATATTCATTATTGATGCAACGCTTAGAACCGCTAAGCGTTCCAAAGACAGGTGCAAAAACACCAAGCGTTGCTGGGATCAGTTTTTCTGGGATCAGAAATCATGCTGAATTCCAGGTCAGCCACGTGAACAATATCCGTCATCTTAGCCACTTCATCGATGGTCAAGGTCATGTTCCTGAAAAAACATTGGCGCTTTCTGGCATAACTCTGACTTCATCACCGCTCACACCAAAAGAACCCAATCAATGTTACTCCAAATCGTTGTAAGCCCAATTGGTTTGATCTTCTAACTGTAGACCTATTATGGGCCAACCATCCATCCAAACCACATCACTGCAAAAACAAATCACGGGAAATTTTTCAGCATCCCAACATCTCAACAAAACATTCCTCCATCCCTCCATCGTTCGAGCTAAAGCATCAAGTTGGCCGAGGCATGCGGAGGTAACTCCATTGCTTTTGGTGATAAACTCCAGAGAGAATTCTTGCTCTTCATGATGCAACGGATCTCGGTTGTTTTGGTGCTTTTTTGGGGGGAAGGGGAAAAATTTTAGCGGGCGGGGAAGGGTAGTTCAGGTTGGGTATGGATTTCATTGCTTTTTTGATTTGGGATTTTGGTGTGTATATTATATATGGACCTGGGTAAATTGATGATGCCGCCCTTTGTCCTTTCAATATCATCTTGATTCGTGACTTCCTCGTTTGTTTTGGAATCTTAAGGCCCAAAGTTCACCAAAACATCCCACTGTTAGCCCTACAAGTTTCATGTCATTATGACCATTTGAATCTTTTAACCTTTTACCTTCCTCACTTCGATTTTGATTCGGTTGGAGATTCCCGTGCTGAAAGTCTGCATGGGTTCACGTGAATGCATGTGGCATGCCAAATCTGGTGACCTACCTGTGCATATGATGATTTTCTGATTACCCTTAGCGGAAAAAAGGGAAAAAAACATGCGAATTATCTGCAAGGAGCAGCAACAACAACAACAACAACAACAACAACAACAACAACAACAACACCGAAGCTCATTAGAACTAGAAAACATACCATGTCACATATCCACAAAACTCCGGGTCAACACATCAATGCAAACAAACTTGAATTAATAAACAGCCTCCCCGCCTAGCTTCAGCCTTTACGCAAGCAAATCCCTCCCCAAAACAAAAATCCATCTACCAACTACCATTCTCCAAGTAAATTTTTAGGAGAGGTTTCCCCCCAAAAAAAAGTACTGTACATGCTGTACCAACCTAGGGTGAAAGGGGTTGGTGTCCCAAATCAATATACGGCATTTTCAACATTTCAAGACCCCCTGAAACAAAAAAAAACCTGACAACTTCCCGGCCCATCCAAGTGGCAGATGCTGGAATCACACTGTTGTTACTCACCAAAACTGAGCGTGTGATCGGCTCCAGACATTGAGAATTGCCCCAATCCACCACGCTGGGTTCCACCGTAACGATGGGACCAATGGTATTGGCGATTAGGATCAAATTTCCTGCAAAGAGAAAAAAAAGAGTTACGAGTTGGGTGGACAATGACTTTTGCGAAGACAAATGGGCTGGAAAACACCAAAGTTGATAGATTTGATAGAAATCAATCAGGTCAAACCTTTTTTGGTTCCAGTTGAGCAAGAATTAAACAAAAGCCCCCGTAGCAATCCTAGATGTCAAAAAGTATGATATAATCTGCACGAAAAATGACACAAGCACACTCAAATGTTGCCAGGCTTACACAACGAGTCCACGTGAATGACATGATGTAAATTCTGCCAAGATGCTGACAGAATTTTGACCAAGGATGCGAACAGTGATAGGAATTTGCAGTGTTCCAATGACTTGCGAGGTCAATGTGAAAGTCAACACCTGACGCTTGTCGCGGCCGAGATTTTGGTGCGTGCCATTGGATGAATGTGTGAAATGATACGCAAGCGAAAGGAGGAGGTTCAGGATGAAAGAAATGACAGCAAATCTTGGAGAAGTTCAAAACAGGGCAATGGTGTGAAAATCGGTAAAAACCGCGATCTTCTTCATCTGCTATTTTCATCTATCTTCAACATGGACCAACAAAACCTTTGGCCATAGGTCAGCCAAAAAAAAAACTAAAACTCTACAAATTCAGAATGAATTCGTACGACTTTCATATGGAATTCATGTTTTGTGTTCCTAAATGAAGTTGTTTTTTTAATGTTTTTTGTTGCATTTTCGGGGGGGAAATCCAGATGTTTCTCCCACCAAAAAGATCCAAAGGTCGCAGACAAAAAAAATCGGATGGATCCAAAGGACATGGGAAGAGGCAGGAGGTACTGATCCAAACGATTGATCCGGCTCAAACTCCGCAATCGCTCGCCTCAAATTTTGCTTGGTGATTTTTTCCTTGATTTCTTTTGGGGTGGCTTTAGGAAAAAGTTGGGGTTTAAAAGGTAGCAGGACCAACTTCAATTCCTGAATTGGCTTTTTTCTTCGCGATTTTGCAACATGTAAATTGTCATGGTGTCATGATTTAAGCCATAGTGGCCATATTGTCTTCTAACAGGACCTTATAAAACTAATGCCGAAAGCGACTTTGAAGATACGCCCTCGTCATATCAGCTGCTTAGGCAAATTAGTAACCTTTTCTTTCACCCTAGACCGTCAAACCATGAGATGTCAAAACTACAGTAGAACAATTGGAAACAAGTACAAACAATTTTGGCAAAGAAAAATAAATTTACAACAAAAATGAATGAGAAATAGAAAAGTATAGATGAGAAATAGACTTTAAAGGCACTTTGATTTATTGACGGATCTTCACTGATTTCCAATTGTTACCGTGCCCATAAGTGTATGGGAGTCAACGGTTGCCAAGTGTCGTGGTGTCATCCTGAGGTAAAATCTGGAACTTCGCGGGTAATGCCGAGGTGTTGTTCAAGACCTCAATTTTGGAATCCATATGATATGTCGTATCTCCAGGACCCAGAAGCGTTTGATGTGAACTCTACACCCCAAGTTTCTGACGATGGTTTGATGTGAAGGATATCTGATGAAGATATCACCTGTGGCAACTCAGGAATCAGAGACACAGAGGAATTAGGAAGCAGGGATTGGTAAACGGTTCGATGTAAATTACATAAATTGGCCCATGGCTAAACAGGGGTGAAATAGCAATGAAAGGGCATCATGTATGATCTTACACCAGGCTCACAGTTGAAAACACATCATCTTTCATGTATCAACTGGCACTACGTTTTTAAAACACCGGCAGGAAATGCACATCAAGCCACCTTACCTTACCTTACCCCGCTGTTCCGAGGCACCGTAATGCACATGTTCCGCTGGTTCCAAAGCAACTTGAGGCACTGCACAACGAGCTTGGATTGGAATACTGGCCAGTTCCTGTGTGAAGGCAATGGCACGCTAGCCATGTATCCCATGATGTTTTTTTTGGGGGTTGGATGACCATCGGTGACCATTTTACAATGGTTTGGTTGGCAAGTCTTGATGGATGATTTTGGAAGATGAATGGAGATATCATGTATACCGTATGATTTCTCAAGTTGACCGTCTTGATCGTTCAACATTAGCCTTGAATGGAGTGAGTTGCTTGAATCGAATGCCATTAATACTGCGAAATCTGAATGATGTCGAATGTGGGTGGGCCCTGCAAAATGCCGTGGCGCCGTGCTCCTGACCCACACCATCAAGATCCACCACCAGGCACAAGTCATATGATTTGACGTTCATGCCTTAGCCATTTCATGTTTTTTCAGGCTTGGCTGCTTGTGGGTTTAAGCAATTTCCAGGCATGGATGAATCTGAACCAACTGGGATGAGGTTAGTAATCAGTCTTTGGGCGCCCCGACTCACGAAATCAATCTGCACTTTCTGCGCGCAGTTGGGCAAAAGCGTCCCCTTTGGAGGAATTACATCAAACTCACCTGGAGGACAAGGATGAATCTGCACAAGCAGATTCTGCAAGCATCAAACAGCATGAGATCTTGCTTCCCACCCCATGGAATTGATGCTTTTACTGGTCTGACCCATGTCTCAACAACCTAAGTCAATTTGTAGCGTCACTTTGGCTACTGCAAGTCTGAAAATTGCCAATCAACTGACCGAATCTGTTGGTCCATCTCTTCTTTTGTTCGTCTTTCAGTGAGTTCATAGGAGTTGAAAGTTCTTTGGATGCCAAGTGTCGTTGAGTAAAGCGACCATCGCCAGGTATTCGCAATGCAAACCTCATTGGGACCTGTCAAATCAAACACTTCAATAGCAAGCGCTGTGAAGAAATTTGCTTGGGGAGGGTCCCGCAGTCAGTGTCTCTTATCTCAGTGTCATTCTTGAGCACTTTTTGCTGGAGAATTGCCATCAACCAACGGTTGTTTGGTGATTCACGGGTTTGGTGGCTCAACCCTTCCTAAGACTCTACAACTACAAATGGGGTTCTCACCAATTCAAGATATACAAAAACTTAAACCACCCAACGTTGCTTAAATTCAATCACCTAACCATTCACCCAAAACCCAACACTTCCACCTTAACACCCCAACCCCCCCCCAAAAAAAAAAACATTTCAAACGTTGATGGGTTCAAACATTGATGGGTCCATCCATCGGCCATCACAACCGTCCATCCATGGCACCTCCGAGGTGTTGGTTAAGGTCAGCGTTTTGGAATTCAAAAATCCATAGCTCACCACGCCAAAGGAAATTCGATCCAAGTCGAAGTGGAAGGTTGGTGATACCTGGAGCTTCAGTTAAGGAGAAATCTTTCCGCATCACACTCCGACTCCGCAGAAACGAACCGAAATACAGCAGAAAATCCATAAGGTTGAAAAAATTGAACTGTCCAATTTTGGGATGGCCTATTTTCAGGGGTTATGCCAGTTTCAGGGCAATGAGTAGAGTTTTGGCCAGTCTGACATATCCCATCCAACCATCCAAGGGTAGTTGGGAAAACGACTTTCTTTTTTCAATTCGTGGGACATCTGGTTTCCTAGAGGGTGAGAAAATGTAATAACCAGATTTGAGCCAGTTGCGTTTTGTTCCAAATCAGTTGGAAGGTGTACCCTAAGGCCCTAAGGTTGTTGAGACATCCCCTAAAAGGTTACAGGATGATGCAATCATGCCGTGTCAAATTCCAAGAAAAAATGCATATAGTTGCATGCTTCGTACGGGGAAATGACTTATGTAGTGATATTTATGGCCGTGTGATGCTTTCAAAAGAGTAGGGCAATTGTTGGACATGGATTCCAAGTCACCTAAACACCCTATTTGCTTTGCCAAGATGCTGAATGCCCTCGAAAACTGAGACCAATCTTCGAGGTGCTTCCTCGATTCTTTCGGATTTGAAGCAGTTGTGGATGATTCCATTTGTGAGCAAAATTCAGCAGAATGCAAAAGTTCCTGTTTTTCTTTTGTGTAATTTGCTGGCTTTGGAAGGGGGCGCATACTATATTTCATATTTCAATAATGTATATCATATAAATACATATTTCTTACAGCATATCAAATCTTCATCCATCACCCATCATCCCGTCATCTCCCATCCCAAAACATGCTTTCAAAAAGGTTTTCAACCAAGGGACCTACCAACTCCCAGTAGAAAACTTCCTGAAATTCGCCCAGTAAATCTGGACCTCAGTACGAAAATGGATGCTTTGGAAAATGCATCTCCGGCTTCACATATGGCGTCATTTCGGATATCTATGTGAAATTTCAGGCAGGAGGTATGTATGTATATATGTATATATATATATACATATGTATATATAGAAGTGGCGGAGTATCGTAACCAGTAGTACATGATCTTTAATGTTCAATGTGGTACTTTTATCAAATGAACATGAGAGGCATCTTATTGCAAGATCTATTTCAATCGATTAATCTACAGGCATGTTCAAAATTAGGTGCTGCAAAATCCACTGCCTTATGTATAGTTATAGTCTGAATGTCAAAAAAGAATATGTATCTTCTAAATGTTGCTTGATTTTTCTCATTCTTTCAAACACACCTTTTCTGGAGTTACTACTGGCTCAACAAAAAAGAAAAACGACTGCCACCATCTCCCACTGAGTTGTCCCTGACAAACTTCCACCACGATGGTGCATTCACCTTGGAATGACTCAAGCGGGTGAAGCACCAAAAATCATGGTACCCATGCCAAGAGGGGAGAAAAAACAAAATGATGATTACACAAATGATATACATTATATATGCGTTGAATGTTCTTAGAGGCTCTGCACGATCGGCTATCCAAATTGGGGCCCAAATATTGTTTTAAATAACAAACATTGTTTCAAACATTGTTTCAAACATATAGTTGTGTACGGAAAGCAATGTCGGAATATGTTGTGTACGGAAACCATATAGTTGTGTACGCAAACCATATAGTTGTGTACGGAAAACAGATAGCTGTGCACCGAAACATAAAGTTGTGTACGGAAAACATATAGTTGTGTACGGATTTTCAAACATATATCATATAGTTGTGTACGGAAAACATATAGTTGTGTACGGAAAACATATAGTTGAAAAAAGAATATTTCAAACAATATTCTAAACAATCTATGAATGTTTTGTGGGATTTTTTGCGTAACCACCACAGAGGGTTCTGCGAACATTTAATATATGCGTTTGTGGGATTAAGTATATGCACATATGATATTTGTGGTTGTTAATATGTGAAATAAATTTGGCATCAAAACGATTTTTCCCTACCGACCACACATCCTCGACAAAACATCAAATCATCACCTTCCTAGCGATCTCTGTAGCACCATCGATCCAACCAACTGAACCCAACTCCACTCCAACCCAACCCCACGTCAATCCACTCCACTCCAATCCATTTTTGCAAACTAAGAAACCACCCACTTCTAAACATCCATCACTTGGCATAAAGCTAAAGATCGAACCAAAAGGTGAAGGATTTGGTACCTCAGTTGCTTTTTCCACCAGGGTAAGACCCTCTCATTGATCAGTTGAGATCCCTTAACTAAAACCCATCAAAAGGTGCTGGAAACTCACCAAAACTCTGAAAATTGAGCTCCAAACCAAGCGAAACTCGACATCCTCAAGGGATGAAGGGGTGCAACATTGATCAAAATTGCTTCAGGCATTCCAAATTGTACGACCTGAAGATCCTGAACGTCACAGAAAATATGGTACCTGCCATATTTAAAAAGAGCATGGTCCCTCAGCAGGCAGTGCTTTTCTGCTAACATTCTACTTACAATAACTCAATATGCATATTGGGGTGCTTGGCATTCTATAAGGGTTTGTTGGTTTTGCGGGCGTTGTCACCTGGTGTGGAACTTACCCCACCAAAAAAACCAAGATTCAATATCTCCTTGGTTGATCAAATTCACCTGAGCCAAGTGGGTATGGGATGCACCTCTCCAACCACTTCAGTCACTGGAGAAGGGGTACATTCCCCGAAAGAACATGGAAACCAAAAAGACCACCCCTCAGGAATCGAGCAGAACATCTATTGTTTCCTCCGTTTTCAAAGCGCGTTTAGATCCTTTTGGAACCTGCACATAATCAAAGAAACACAGATAAGCCTTGCAAGACACCGTTGAAACCCCGAAGACCTGGGTGATATGTGAATATACAAGAATTACCACAGGACCACTCTAATCAAGAATGTTCAACTTCAGATATGTATATATCAAACAATATTGTATACATCATTTCCCAGCCATGACATTATAACATGATCCTGACATGACCACTGCCATAAGATGTTTGCCTCATATTGGTGCACCGATTCCACGAAGATATCTCCAACATCCAGCTCATCATAGGAGAAAGCTGCCTTCGGCCCAATCCCAGTGCCTCAATGAAGTCAATCCAAATCAAATCAAGGTATGAACCAATCAAAAACAAAAAGATCAAGTGAGTTTTTGGATACCAAACAAATGTTCAGACTCAAAAAAAATACGATTAAGAAAAACAATGATGATGATAGTTATAGGTTGGGGGATGTAGATTTTGAAACACAAAATTAGATAAAATTAGATGAGCGGATGTCTCCTCCATGGAATTTTTCAAGCTGGAAACGATTCCTGTTTACGGTTTCTGCCTCTACCGAGTACAAATGTTATGCCATGATCCTTGCATACCCCGCGAAGTATCTTGGGATTGTGATGTTCCATTGCTTGGATTCATATTGTTTTTAGTGGCCCACCCACAAAAAAAAAACAGCACCAAATATAGATGTAATTACATATGCGCTGAGCATCCAACAAACAAAATCTAAAATCCCATTCCCCCCCCAAAAAAAAAACATTTCACATCCATATCTGCTTTAGTCAACATTGCTTCTAGAAATCCATATCGCACCACATCTACACCCCCATATCGCTCCCGTTTGGGCTCTACACCCTAATATCGCACCAAAAAAAAATCCAAGCCTTTCAGCAACAAAGGTAGACGTTCAGCTCGTCCCACTACTGAACAATAAGCTAAACATTGATAGTTCAAGGCCGCCTGGCTCACGCAACGCCCGAAGCCAAGTGGTGGGGAATTCATCAAGGACATTGAAAAGATCAATGGAAATCGGCTGGGCAAAGGTGATTCACTAGTCACCTTGAAATGTAGGGACGCAATATGGATAGATGGATCATGTCAATGTGGATCCATCAAATTTCACAACTATGGATGGCATTCCATGCTGCATGCTCATGAAATGGACCTCAAGGGATGATCTCAAATGCTTGATATGCAAGGATGACATCGACATACATAGCCAAGTCCAGGATGCTTACACCCCATATCAAGTAGCTTCCAGTTGAAAATGACTATAGATACTCCCAGTATCATGGCTTATCATTACTCCATAGGGTCATCTTTGGAAGCCTTCCTTACATCCATGGATCCTTCCCCAAAGCTTTCTCCACCTTGGGCGTGAAGGTGAAGGTGATGGCAATCTTGGACTTGGCCCAAATACGACCCGACAAGGGTTCCACCGCAAAGATCTCATCATAAAAAAACATCGGGTCCTAGCACGGCTGGAAGGTATTTCTGTGTCTGAATGTGAGGTTTGATCCATCTTGAAGCCAAAAAGAATGATTGTAAATGCATTGATGCACTATGATTGCGTTTGATATTACTTTGCTCCTAAGAGTTTGGCATCTACCATCATTGATCATCAATCAAACCATTCTTTGAAAAGTAAGCACTCGTTGGTTGGAGCCAGACCACATGTTTTGTCAACGCATGACAACACACTTGCTATACCAAAACCATCGACTTGGACCAATCGCCTCCAAAATCGCCTTGGCGATGTTTTTGTATCCTTAGGGCAACGAAAAACGAATTTCATGTTTGGACATGCCACTCTATGCCCCTTGTGTTTGCATGTTTGAAGATCTTGGTTGCCCCCTCCCCACTGCCACTGTCATGGAAGTATATATTGTACGGTTTATGATTTAAAGTCCTTTGTATGTAGAAACATGATCATATATTATATATCATCGAGTCACTGGAAATACAAAAAATATGCATGCTGCATATAAATCTACATAAACTTGAATCTCCATTGTGAAGGTCAAGCAGTCATGCTTTGGATGAATGATGATCAGCCCATCCAAGTGAACCCGAAAGAACTAAGCGTGCAAGATTTTGTACATGAAGATAGGGGTATGAATACACAAACAGGGAAAAACAAAACAACTGCAAAATTTCAGTTCTCATTTTCTGATCAGCCGAAATTGATGCAAGTGACTCTCACGAACCCCACAAAAAAACTAGAAAGCGTCATGGAAAAAGAGCTGGCCAAAGAACTGACACATTATTGCCATATTCTTCCATGGTTTGGTTCCATCCTATCCGCAGGATTTGTAAAAATTGTCAGCTCAAGATTCTGCGTGACAATGCCCCTTGTGCCAGTTCAGTCGCCTTTAACCTAAGGTTCCAAAGGTTCCAAAGGTTCAGAAGGTTCAAAAATTGTGTGAAACTCTTGACATATTCTGAACCTGGTCAAAGTTGAACCCAGAAAAATTCCGTGCCCAGACCGACCCACAAAACACAAAAAGAAGCAATCAGGTCAATCCCCACTCTGATTTGGAAGTTTGGCGTTTTATCTCTCTCCACATTTCTCATGTTTAGGTGTTTCCTACCATTTTTTGCGCTAAGACGTGGACGACGCGCACCGGGTGTCATATTCATCTGAGGATTCACTGAGTTGCGATTCCACATCCGACTCAATACCTCAGACATCACTGCGATGATGCAGGGGAAATAGCATTTGGGTAAGGAATTTGTGGATTGTTGGTGATTTTTTGTTGTAACTTATATTCATGTATGTGACTTCAAAGCTTTGAGATGAAACTAAAGAATTCTGCCTCTTTTGCTAAGTTATCTTCTTTGCTTCTACTTCGACACCATTTCCCCGGATTTTCTTGCTTTTGCCATCTGTTTAACCGTGTTTCCGTCTTATCACCTTCATGCTGGTGAAAGGGCTCCAGTGATGGGTCATGGGTCTCAACCCACACAATTGCACAAGAAGTACGGGTTGCAACAGAGAACCCTGTGCGACAACCATACCCCTTTTACAAAACATCTATCCAACTCATGGCAAAATCACTTCTGATTCTTTTCATTTGAAGGTATATAATTTTGAGAAAAAAATGTGTTCACCATGATTCACTCCCATGACGATTCGTCTAAGGCCTCGACTGCCGGAGGATCTCAAGTCTTGAATCGCTGAAGCCTCTTCTGATTCCTCTTGCTTCAACTGGACCTAATAGGGAAACCAGACACATTGGGTTATCGGTTGACACGCCAGTGACATGGCAGAATCTTGGGCTCAGATAACTGCAGAACTACCCATGGTGATGTGTATCTATTGATATGTATCGATGTGTCACAAATATGGACATATGTTCGGCTGTTAAAGACCAGCATTCAAAGTGAGATGGTATAGAACCAAATGAATCAACATGATTCAACGTGTCTAATAGTACATAATTATAAAGCAATCAATCATGGAATATCCTGTTTTTCACATGTTAACACCCTTCCGGAGTCATCCAATCATCGAATATAATCTCATCACCTTCCCCCCAAAAAAAACCTTCCCCCTCAACGGCATGACCTGCAATTTCAGCTTCTGGCTGATCTCTTCCTGAATGGAAGGGAAGGCGCGCCAACTAAAATCCACCGGAATCTCCGAGTTGTTGTGGATCAAGATGGTCTTCTGTGTACTCAACGCCTCAAGGCCCCAAGATGTTGGTGGGTTGATGGGTGTTGGTGGCTGCAACCTGTTTGACACTTCCAAGGTGGAACAGGAAACCACAAAAATTCAGCTCAAGGTGCTATGAAGGTATCTTCCAGCTGCAACTGGCTGGCCTGTGCAGTTTGTGCGACTCAACACCAAGCGTTTGAAAGAGCGTTTTTTCCGTGGACGTGGCATGGCAAGTTCAGTGAAATCAATATCTGGATTGTTTGAACGGCAAATACATGATGTTTTAGCCGTCTGTGTTCCCTCAAGATTCCATCATCCTTACATACCTTTTGGACATTTCAGGTCCTGTCAGTTCTGATCTCTAATTCCTATACTCTCCACCGATAATCCACAAATACTGACTCTGATGCTGACTAGAAGCAGAGAAGGTGACATTGACATTCCTCAAGTCAATTCCAAGAATCAGCAGCCCGTCAAGCTTCATTCATCTTCCCCAAGTGAAACTTGAAACATGAACAATATTAAACAATAAAACTACAAATCACCTTTAACTTTTAGCAACGTTTAGCCCAACTTTGTTTGAACAAACAGAAAACCCTGGACCGAACAATGCATCCGCCGCCAAGCTTCTCTGCTCTGCCATAAAGCGACACATAGGTTTCGACACCATCACCGTAGATGATAAGCATCTCCCGTCTGAAACAAATAAG
Organism: Breviolum minutum Mf 1.05b.01; assembly: GCA_000507305.1. NCBI lineage: Eukaryota > Dinophyceae > Suessiales > Symbiodiniaceae > Breviolum > Breviolum minutum. The sequence continues at coordinate 16,606 of DF242193.1, read as the reverse complement.
AACGAAACATGGTCCCATAGGTGCAAACAACGGCTGTCTAAGGATGAATCCTTTGCATGACACATTGACAAGCCTTTACTTTTGCCAAAGGATGAATACAGAGAGACGAAGAGATGAACTTTTTTTGTTCTTGTTTGAACCCTTCGAATATATCCGAATCGAATCCCAATGATCTTTTTCATGCTGCCAAGCTGCTCGTATGCTTCCGCTTTGTCGGGTCTAAAGACCACATCAACCTTCGGTGTTTACACAAAAATCTCAACAAGACGAGGAATGTTCCACTATTCCACTCAAATTCAAACCCATTTAATGTGTGTTGGGCCGATGCTTGCCAACATGATAGATATAGAATATAGATTATGTATTAAGTTGATCTTTTGAACCCTTGAGTTCTGACTATTTGACCAAAAAATCAAAAAGGTACCAGCTTGATGTAAAGAAATGGTAGCAACTTTGATCACACATAAACATAAACAGCCAGTGGGATCTTGGGATTAACATGGGATACACCATGGGATGAGCCCAACATCCAAAGGTGGCCTGCATGATCTCGCCAACCTCTAAATAACCATCTTGTATCGATGTACTGAAGGGAGGTGGTACCTTGACCATGATGAGACAAGTCATCAGGAACATTGAACCGAGGCAAATTAATCAACAAAAAAAACACATTTCTCTCAAAAAACTCTGCAAACGCTATTGGATCTATTGTTACAAAACTACAAAACATGTGGATCTTTTTTTGGTACCATTGTTCCATTGGTCCCTCTCTTCGCAGAACGGGACATTTCACCGCAATTTTCTGCATACAAGGAAAAGAATCAAATTCCCTCGACCCTTTTGCCAGCTGAGATTGAGACCTTCAGTAAAAACTTCGTAGGTTTTTCTCCCACATTGCGGACCTCGTCCCAAGGGGAAGGAAGCCATGTTAACCTACCATATGCTACCATGGTTGATACATCTGGGCCTTTGCTAAGAACTAGAGCTATAGCCTGTGTGTGTGTTTATGAGCCCGGCTAGGATGCACCTTGGGTCTGAGGACCCACCCAAACAAATTGGATATAGATCATCACCAATGTTCAAAATTGTGTAACGACATGTGTGCTGGGCGCAAATTGTCAAATACTCTAAAATTGTTCTGGCAATGCGTTTGAAATCATTTCTTCTTGTGCTACTATAATCATACTCATCGACCAGGCTGGAGAACCAAGAAATGAGGCAATCCCTCGTGATTTCCCTCTGTTGCACCTGTGAAAGTGTGGCGCCCGTTCCGTTCTGTCATCAAACCTGCTTCATCTTCAAACTTCCGTTTTTTCTTTTGCCTCTGAGAATGCTTCTCAGGTTCGGATGTTCCCCGTGTTTTGTACGTTTTTCCTTGGATTTTCTAAGTCCCAAAATTTTGCTTCCAACGCAGGCCGAGCATCCATGATGGTCTTGGGTGATTCGTATTTCACCGGCGATAGGCCAAAATCCAGCTCATCGGGCATATCCAGTAGAGCACCACCCCCAGTGGCACGGATGGGAACGAGGAAACGCTCGCGCCTAGGGATGGAAAGCTTGAGATGAGCCCATCCTCCATAGCGAACCCCATAATGGGGTGAGCCCATTTTACCAGTGTAGGGTGCAACCCCTTCTATCTAACCTCAAAACTCTGGAGTCTTTTCTGCATGACGCATATCAAAGGTCACCTGGGTCAATCTGATTTAATCTCACCAAATTTAACAACTCGCCCCAAAATGAGAAACTTCTACAGGTCAAACTTAAAGCAAATTTCTCAGCCGCATCACCTGATGGGTTTTTGGAAAAAAACTTCCAGATGATGATGCTGAAAACAAACAGCATTCATCCCCCCACCCAAAAAGAAAGAAAAACTTCCCATTCGATTGCAGAATAAGCAACTCAGTAATGACCACCAGATCATATGAGTAGTCTTCCACCTGCTTTCTATTCGCGCTCCGCGGAACAAACCAAGACTTTGGGGGGAAAGAAGTAGGATTTCAATACAGTACCAAGAAATGCAGCAAGAAAATCAGATCTTAAATCCCATAGCTGAGACAAAGTCACAGTCCATCAGTCCGTTTTGGTGAGCTTGACCTTTTTCAATACCACAATTTTTCAATCCAGAAAAAAGTTATGGCTCCCAATCACTGTCGGTCCATTTGTGCCTGTTGATCTGGAGTGAAACGCACCTGATGATTTTTAACATGGTTCACAGCTGGAGAGCAGCAACGACAACGGGGAAACAACAAGGCAACCTGGCTATGTCTAAGATGGCATCATCCAGTCATGGCTGTAGGTATTATATTGGAGTAAAATCAGTTTGTCACATTTTGTCATCACAAATGTTGGGCCGTCCCTATGTTCCAAATAAAAAATGATAATCCTTTAAGAAAATCATCGAGCCACTTCTGGAAAAAAAAATCGGGGCAATTTCTCAGCCCCGAACGCAAATCACTGCCGCCAAGCTGCGATGTACGACACTTCCATTCCTGGAGCCACCTTGTTGTCGGTCTGGTCCGGTTTCCGACCTTTGCCCGGTAAGATTTTGAAGAAGGTACTATCCGGTGGAAGGATCTTCACCTTAGCAATGGCCGAGCTGGCTCTGAAAGATGTCTGGGGGATGGGTTTTGAGGACTTTGGAAATTTGCTATAATCTTTCTAGAGGGGCGAAATAGATCCTTATGCCTTTTCAACAAAATTGTTTCAAAGATGTCACTTGGTGTGTGTGGGCGACTTGCATCTCCTGTTAACCAAGCCTCAACCTATCAGTTTGATTATAGTTGAACTCCATTTGGCATTTGGCTTCGCGAGACAACTACAGAAATTAGTGTTGCAAGCCAAGAGACCCTTCGTGCCACATTGTCTTGATTGCGCAAATTCAGCGTGGCATCCAAATTTTGCAAGCTCTCCTGAGTATAAATTGGCTGGGGAGATGCCCAAGCGGAAGGTGGATGGATGTGGTATCAAGTGTCGAAAAAAACCACACCTACCATGCGAAAAAGCCATCCAACAAATGATTTCTCCTTTCATGGTTCAACCAATACCCAATCCAAACTATGGGCACATCCGCAATGCGAAATTTGTTCCATTTCCGCCCCACCCACCAAAAAAAAACGAAAGACTTAACTTCTTCAACAAAACAAAAAAAACAACAAATCAACCAACCAATCAACCAACTGCTCAGTCACCTCCCCAACCAGGAAACTCCCTCCCTCAACGGCTGTGCCGACATTCCGCCCGAGAGGCAAAGTTCGCAAAGCGAATCTCCGAGGGCGTCGCCTTGAAGAGTGGTTCATCCATGGGGACCACCGAGTCGACCTGACAAAAAAGGGGAGGAAATGGATGGAAATGTGGCTTCAGTTTGGGGGTATGGTTGGTTGGTTAATTTTGGTGGATTTTGGGGGGGTTGATTTCAATCCAGTTGGGGATGGTTTGGTTTCGGTTTGGGTGGCTTTTTCCATGTCAGTCGAAATATGATGCCCAAAAGATTTTTAAAAAAAGAAGATTGAACTTCAACAGATCTGTTGGGATAACTCTTCAATGATTGCCATGTCTTTGCCAAGCGATCCATCTTTTAAAGGAGGGACCTCAACTTCCAACAACGACCATTCGCCAACATCCCAAGCCACCCCCGACCTTCCCCCCACCGCCAAAAGAACACACAAGACAACAACAGCAGCTCCACCCAAAAAATTTGTGGGGGACACATGGCCTATATACCTTAGTAAATCCCTCATCTATGAGTCAAGCCCTTCTGCCCTCTCGACCCAGAATTTACTCCCGTTTTTTTGGAAGGGCTTTTTTTTGCTCCACCATTCTTGCAGCCTGGTGAGTGTAATCACCCATATTCTGAAAGCATACAATTTTGGTGGATGCGAGGTCCTGGCCGGATGGACAGATGGGACCTGAAATTTCAAAACTTCTAGTTGCTGGTTGAGCGTATCACTCCATGGCCAAATTTGGGATGATTTCCCCAAAAGAAATGCAAAGCACAAATCTAGTCATTTTGAAAATCAATGGGGTTTTTTGATGACTTCAAGTCAAAGTCATCAAAGTTTGTTTGGTTTCGATTCGTGCTGCCTTGATGGACATCCAAATACCAGTTGATAAATTGAAGGAAGCTTAATGGCATCCGGATACCAATGATGAGATGTGTTTTTTGCTGGGGGACACGTTGTTGAGGTTTGATTTGGGATGTGACCTTTTGAATCTAGTGGCACAAAAAGTAGCTGTTCATTATCATGATGGTTGGGGATCTTTTCAGCACTCCCCAATCTTAGTATACCTCCGTAGATTTCTGACCTGAAACCATCTGGTCAGTGGATCGTTGGTATCGAAGATTGGTGCGTTAAGCACTCATTCTTGGCTCATATGTCGCTAGAACTGACTCTCTTCACAACACACCAGCCAATCAACAAACTGCTTGATGAACTTCAGGTCCTTAAGAGATATGTAACACATACATGAATATATAATATAATACAACACATTGATTGTACATCTATTTTCAGTACATCAGTCCCTTGACCTGAAAGCGACTCCCAACCGACATGGCAACGCATCCCACACCTGTCGCTCCAAGGCAAGTCCACCTGCTTGTCGTGCAGCAGCAATGACCTGACAAAAGGACCGAAAAAAAACACACAAAATGAGATGACAGGTTCTAACCAAAATAAAATTGAGAAGATTTGGAATGTATATATATATATATTTACAATTTGCATCATTGTTTTTGTTGAGGATTTGTCACGATGGGCCGACGAGAAATCAAACTTCCACAGTTGGTGGAGGCGGGCTGAAATGGTGATCAAAACATGCAGGAAGTTTGGATTTGTCACGAATCCAGCGGTCGGAAGAGCTGTTAGGTAAGTTTGCGGCACACATGGCACATGCGTATTTTTTCTCCGCATGGCTGTTTTAACAAAGTTAAACAAAGCACCCACACAAAAAAATGGTAGCACTCAAAAATCGGTCTGAATCATGATGATTCACTAACCTGATTTTTTGTCGTGAATTAAGAAGTATTACCATAATAGATGACCTCAATTTTCTCAACTTCATGGAAAAATTGACCTTTTGCCGCGGATTGGTACCTCGCTGGGTTTCCGCTTCGCAGGCTTCGCATTGCTATGGGACGAGTTCGTCATGGTACCTTGGAGGATGGAAATCCACCCATGTTTGGTGGGAGAAATCGGGTAGCTTTTTTAATCCAGCAGTGGAGTTGAGGCATTGCCAAAGATTGCCACCAACCATTCAGTCCATATGGACCTGACCAATGACCCCTGGCCCATAAGCATTACAACCCTCAAAAACTGACTTGGAACCTGAAAATGAACCCCATGACTTGGAACCCAAAAAGCAGCTTACCCCCAAAAATTTAACATAGATACCCAAAATACCCATATTTGAGAGGAAATCCCTTTTTCCAAGCCATTCATTTTTTGGTATCCATGCTAAATTTTCTGGGGTACAAGTAGCTGTAGCTGTAATGATATCTCCAAGCGACTGGGAAGCGTCTGCATCTTGGATGCTGGACCTCTATCGCTTGAAGTGCCCCTGCCAAGATCTGATTCATCATCCATCGTTGAACGTCCAACTGCTCGAATTTTTTCTCATGGCAGAATTGGTATGTTGAAGTGAGATGTCATCATTTTGAAATTTAACCCACCAAAATCCGTATATCAACACCTTTGACATCATCTCCAGCAATTTTCAACAGATTGATGTTACATGATGTTAACCCTATGAAACTTTACATCCAAAATCCATCTCCACAAGACATCCAGTGATTTTATGATACCAAAATGTCGCCCCCAGAAAATCATTCCGCTCGAAGCCTGGCACTCAAGGGTGCACCTGGGCAGAATCAGGTAGCAACTCCCCCAAAAATATATAGCTTCCCATGGGGCTAGCAAGCATCAACTCAACTATGAGTCATCTTGGTTTTATGGGATGGTGGATGTGCTGACTATCGATTTACCCATGATTCAACACTGAATCACCTCCCCCCTTCACATAAATTTGGAATTTGTGCATCATAAATGAAATGACGAAATGACGAAATGACATTGCATGATTCAATTAAAGAACATCTCTCAAGTGTCTTCAAAGTGTATTCATGGGTTTCGCTTGGTAGCTCAATTTACATGTCCATGTTAACGTGATTTTTTGCGCGCCCTTGAGGTCAGAAGTCCCGCGTCCCCCAATTTTCACCCCAAGTCGGGGTGAACATGTCACAAAGAATCAATCAAATCTTTTGAAACAATATTGAAAGCACCTAAAGTCAACACCAAACATGAGGGCAAATACCTCCAGGGAACGGTTACATATCCCACCAAACGGGAAAAGGAACATCATCTTCTCAAAAGTGCCTTGGTTAGATATCTTAGTTCCCAGGAGGGTACATCGTAAGGTCATAGTGTCACGAATTTCCCCCCTTGGCCGATGTGATCAACCCTGAGGTTCCTGACCATATCCAGATAAGTCGATTCGTTTTGGGCCACGTGCACTTCGCGCACCCGATTTGGAGCCGTTCATTGACATGACCGATAATTCGACTACCTCAGCAGATCCCAAATTCGAAGGTGATACAAGGTGAGGCCATGTTGCCCGATACCTAATTGATTTTTGGGTCTGATTGGTTCACAAATCATGCAAAACGCTTTCTCATTAACATCTTGAAAAATTGAGGAATCCAAATTTCTCAAGAAAAGTTTGAAAGGACTGACAGGTATGTAAAAACCTTGTTGCAATACTCAAAATATCTCAAGAACCATGATATATTGTCTCATGTTGAGTGAGCGAATTTTGACTGACAACCTGCAAACAGGGCACAAGCAGCCTCCCCCAATTTCAGGGAGTCCGCTTTTGGGGGATTAGGACACGCGAGATTTGCTGCCCGCATTTGAACTAAGAGCTGCAAATATTTGGCCGTGAACTTTCAAAAAGTGAGTGCGTCATATGATCGTTCAATCGTTCTACGAGTCATCCATGGCATGACCATGAGAAACGAAAAAGATGCAAAGAAACCAGAGTTTCGACCAGCACAACCAATCTGTTTGGTAGGTGTCGACCAACCTCCCAAAGAAAAGGCATGTGAGTGCGCCAATTTTGTGGAGAAGATATGTATATACAGATACATATTTTTACCTTCAACTACTGTTGAAAACAAGAAGGACACAAGGTCAACAAAATGTCGAATTTTCCACCACCGCCACCACCACCACGACCTGAACCTTGGGGCCTTCAATAGGTGTCGGCTCCATCGCCTGACAAATGGGTTGCATGGAGGGCACTTGTTGGTGGTGGCGAAACAAGTCATATGAAAAGGTCAAAAAATTAGACCCCACGTGGGTGCCCGTAAGAACAAAGCGCAATAGTAGTAAAACATATTATGATATGAAACGGCCATGACGTCTGCATTTATAGCCCTTCTTTTTCCACGCACCGAAGTTCAGCCAAGTGCGAACTGACTAGTGGACACATTCAATATAATATAAGCCCGACGCTTTGGCTCTCCAGAGCCGCATAAACAACGTTGTGCCTGGAGCTGGCTGGCTGATTTGGCTTGGCTAGCTTGGCTGGCTGGTTTGGCTGGCTGATTTGGCTAGCAACCAAGCGTCACTGGCATAGCAAAGGTGGCTGGGTGGGGTGGCTGGCTGGCTGATTAAGGCATTACGTGTAAAATGTGTGTGTGGGGTACAAGCTGTCTGGTGCAAGCGTTGTTTGGTGAAAAAGGTGTCTGGTGGAAAAGGTGCTTGGTGTAAAACATGTCAGATATAAAATGAATTTCTTGTAAGTGGTGTCTGGCATGAAGGGTGTTTGGTGTAAAACGTCTCTGATAAAAATGTGGTTGGTGTGAAAGGTGTTTGGTGCAAAAGCTGTCTGTTGTGAAAGGTGTTTGGTGTAAAAGGTGTCTAATGTAAAATGCGTTTCGTGTAAAACGTGTCTGGTGTAAAATGCGTTTCGTGTAAAAGGTGTTTGGCATAAAAGCTGTCTGGTGTAAAGGCTGTTTGGCGTAAACAGCGTCTGGTCTACGATGCGTTTCCTGTAACAGGTGTCTGGTGTAAAAGGAGTTGGGTCTGAAACGTGTCTGGTGTAAAATCCGTTTCGCATAAAACGTGTTTTGTGTAAAATGCGTTTGGTGTAAAATGTGTCTGGTGTCGAAGTTATTTGGTGCAAAAACTGTTTGGTGTAAGAGTTGTTTGGTGTAAAAAGTGTCTGATGTAAGATGCGTTTCGTGTCAAAGGTGTTTGATGTAAAAGTGTTTTGTGTAAAATGTGTCTGGTGTAAAAGGTATTTGGTGTAAAAGGCGCCTGGTGTCACAGGTGTTTTGTGTAAAAGCAGTCTGGTGTAAGACTTGTTTGGTGTAAACGGTGTCTGGTGAAAAAAAAAATGGTGGAGTTTTTTTTGGTGTAAAAGGTGTCTGGTGTAAGAATTGTTTTTGTAAATAGTGTCTGGAGTAAAACGTGTCGGGTGTAGAAACGTGTATGGTGTAGAAGGTGTCTGGTGTAAAATGCGTTTCGTGAAAAACGTGTCTGGTGTAAAATGCGGTTGGTGTAAAACGTGGCTGGTGTAAAATGTGTTTTTCGTGAAAAGTGTCTGGTGTACAAGGTGTTTGGTGTAAGACATTGTGTGGCGCTAATTCAACATTTGCTGGATGTTAAGATGTTAGTATGGTCCAATAATTCAAGTCAAGCAAGTCAAGGCACGCAAGAAAATTCATGTTCATTCAACACATGCTGCATGTCAACATCTTTTGCAGCAAAAACTGTCTACCAATGCGTTTCGCAGCAAGAAAAGGAAAACATAATAAAACCTTGCGCGCAGGTGTGAACATGTGACTCTTGGAGACGTCTTTGCCACTGCGGTTTGCAGCGCAACTCGACAAGCACTTGCAAAACATAACGAGGAGAACCTTTGCAACGCACCAAAACGCTACCTTGCGCACGAGCCTACCAATCCAAATTGCAGCAGGTAAAGTGTAAAACACCATAAGTCTACGCACCGCAAACGCCAAAACCCAGGTGCCAAAGCCGGAGACTTCGAGCCCACAGGCACCGTTCCAGCACGATCGACACGCACGATTCTACGAAAGGGTTGCGCCGTGAACAGCAAAATTGCGATTTTACCTCAGTTTCGAACAGTCGACACGCACTATCCTATGAAATGGTTTCATTTTCGCAAACATTTTCCGGCCCTCTCAAGAAATTTGGCAATACTTGCAAGAATTCTGCTCTGGAAAGTTCAAAGTTTTCCTATAGTTTCAATTGTAAATCAAGTTCAGTATGTCACGTCAAGTAAGTAAGTGAAGTAAATCAAGTCAAGTAAATTAGTTAAGTCAAGTGCGTAACTTAAATCTGTCAAGTCAAGAAAGGCAAGTCAAGTAAGCCGGGTACGTAACAAATGTAAATCAAGTTCAGTATGTTACGTCAAGTAAGTAAGTGAAGCAAATGAAGTCAAGTAAATTAGTTAAGTCAAGTGCGTAGCTTAAATCTGTCAAGTCAAGAAAGGCAAGTCAAGTAAGCCGGGTACGTAAGTTAAGTAAGTCAAGTTAAGACAGGCAAGTCCAGTAAGTCAAGTCAAACCTGTCCAACGAGTAAGTCAAGTCAACGAAGTCAAGTCAAGCAATTCAAGGCAAGTCAGTCAAGTCAAGGAAGTCAAGACATGCAAGAACATGCAAGCCACGCTAGGTCGAGACACGCTAGATGTCGACATGTTAGTATGCACGGGGCTCCTTGGAAACGCCCTTCGCCACGTCTTTCGGGGATACGACTCCGGGCTGAAAGCAAAAAAGGAATGAAACAAATCAAATGAAACTGTCAACAAAAATAAAGCCATGCATTACAATAACATAAAACAAATGGTTGTCAAACCAAACGGCTAACAAAGCCAGGTGAGAGGGTTGAAAGAATAAGATGGGTTGAAAACATAAGGTTGGAGGGTTGAAAAAATGTGGATCCCAGAATATTTCATCACATCGCCTGAACTGACCACAAATGCAACTCATGTGCATAGGTACCATTTTTTACCATCCGCACCTTGCACTCAAAAATGGAAAAAATCAGCGAATAGGACCAAACGCAGCGGCGTCACATCGGAGTTTTTTTGTTGCGTTGTGCGATTCTAGGCGAATGCCCCCGAATCAAATCCCGTTTAATCTTTACATATCACTGGAACTGTAACCAAAGTTTCACGTATTGCAAAATGAACTTGTGTTAAATTTTTCAGGCAAAAGTGAATGCGCTCCCTAATTTCAGGCGTTGTTGGCCCTGAGGGTGAATGCATAATTTATCCAAGTGCATTGAGCAGATCTCTAGATGAAAAGTTAACTGAGATGGCGAACACGAGAAACCGGCTATTTGCGCATAATTTTGCCTCTCAAAATGCTAGGTGTTGTAGTGCCAAAATCAAGTCCGACCTCAAGTGACCAAAGTGATCCTTTACCCAAAATGTTTGTGGGCCTTGGGCCGAATGAAAAACAATGCTTGCAAGCTGCTCACAATGTAAACTTTCTTCGTCCCGGTTCCCGAAGCGGTGTTTTTTTTCTTCCCTCTAACAAATATAGGTCATGAAACTTAGTGGGCATTTGTTTCTGGGCTATCATGAGCAAGTGGATGAAACATCTCACAAAAACAAAGCTTCCCAGAAGCACGAACTGACGGAAACACAACAAACGACAAGTGCAAAGTCGAACTTTTCTTGAAACGCATTTCGAACGATTTGCTGTTGGCAGTGGATTGCGGCATGTGCGCCGAGTGAGCGATTCGCAGAAGAGGTCGGTGCCCAGAGTAGGTTCTCAAAGATCTTCGAAACTTGAAATCATGTGTTAATGAAACGACATGTATGATGAAGCAGCATGCTGGGATGGCACCAGGAAATGCCACCGTTTGTATGCACTATCGGACTTGTGCACGGACCCATCGATCCACATCACCCAATGAAAACATCCGAGATCACCCGCTTTTTGAAAACACACAGGATGCCGCACTGGCCCTCCCTCCCGGCTAGGGGAGAGGTGGCCGTGCTGCGTCACATCCATAGATGCGACGAATCTAGCTTGAAGCAATGGGAACATGGCTAGGAACAGTGCACTTCACCTCCAATTCTTTTGGTAGCAGGGAGTTGGAAAATACATCATAAGGTCGACACTGTTTTGTGAATCACTCAGATCCACTGCCAGACTTCGTCATCACTGGGGTAATTGTGGGTGATACACGTCAGTGATGTTCAGATCATAGTAGGGCGGCCACACCCACCTGGCATCCAACATCTCTGGCAGCGCAAAAGCGCACAAAAAACTTTCATTTAAACTCGGTCCAAGTCTGGTAAAAGCTCAAATTATTGTCTTTTCCCTAGACAGTTTTACTGTTGGGGTTCTCCATGCTGTCTTAAGTGTGTCCGCCATGGGATGCTGTGTCCGGTTCCCTGGTCTTGTCTTTGTCTTGTCTCCCAACTTGTCTTCCCAGTCTGCCAGCTTGTTCTTCAGCCTGGGATGCTGTGTCCGTCTCCCTGGTCTTGTCTTTCTCTTGTCTCCGGTCTTGTCTTCTGTCTGCCGTCTTTCGCTTGTCTCGGGTCTTGTCTCCCAGCTTGTCCCCGTGCAGTTTAATGTTGGGGTTCTCAATGCTGTCTTAAGTGTGAGGGTAAAACACACTTCATGAATCGTGGGTAAAGCAGGAATCTGGACATTTACCACATTTTCCAGCCATGGCTGGGAAACGCGGCACCGGTAGTGCGCGCCTTGAGTTTCAACGACGCCACAAAAAATCAAACAAATGGTCGGAAATGGTCCGTTGTGCGCCTTTGAGGCTTTGCATGGAAAAAGGAAAAAAACGAAAAGAACGGCAGGAGAGGCAGGGGCACATTGTGTAGGAGGGAATCCCTTATCATTGTGCGTGCCCGCGATATTTTGATAGGGAATCTAAAACCTAGTCGATTTGGGGTTGGGCGCGGAACTCTGCATTGATGAGGCAAACGAAACCAACAAGAAAATATAAGAACACCCAGACAAACGCAACCCTTAAGTGCAAAAACCTTTGCTGCAAAGTTTTACACCGGACGGGTTTTACACCAGAAGGTGCTTACACCCCAAAACCTCTTAGGTCAAAGAGNCCCCCCCTGAATAAGCAAATTTCAATATACAGTGCCTCTCACATCAAAAATTGTACGGCTCATTCGGGAAAGGGGGAGGGGGGGTCCGAGGCAAAAAGCCCCGCTTTTTGTAATAGAAGGCATATGGCAAAGAAAACCCAGATTCAATAAGAATTGCCTATACCCATGATGGTCGACCCTGAAAGTCCAGTCCCCATTGGCTTTTTCAAAATGTTGGTTTCGAAGATCAACATTTTTGGGGGGTTGAAACCAACATGTTTACAACCAACATTGGTCCACCTTATCCTTCACCGAATCTTTGTCCACCTGACGCAGAGCATTCACAAGGTCTTCTCTTCCAGGAATGAAGCCAAACCTGGGGAAGGCTACGTTTCCCTTTTAGGAAGTATACTTTTGAGGATATCCGGACATTTTGTGAAACCATGTGAAACGGCTCCGATGGGCCAGGGTTCACTTCTAGCCGTATTGGCTTACGGCGAGCTTACGTTTCGCTTACGGTATGCTTACGGCATCTTACGGCAGGGTTTCGTATTCTTTTCGGATTTTATAAATCCCGACAATTATACAATGAGGTACAACAAGTGAAATTGGATTCGAAGATGATCTCTCATGATCTTAAAATTCACTTACGTCAGCCTTACGGCTGGGGAACTTTGTGCATGACTTGCGTCAAACCCTACGCACACCTTACGAACTTCAGGAAAAAGCTTACGACGGATATGAATTCTAGTAAGCCCAAGATGTGACCAATACATATGGAATTTAGAATGCTGCTCATATGAGATCTTGGGATATGTGGTGGATCTGATTGCCGAGCAACTGGGAAGCGGCTTCTGACCGCACAGCACTATCCTCAAGCCTCGGAGAACCCCAAAAAGATGTTCAAACAATTTTTTTGGAAAACATGAACCCCGTTTTTTTTTTCAACTTAAGTTATCCATGACTTCAGGACGCCGCGGGGGCGGCCATGAACAAAGTGCCTATGTAGGATGGTGAGGGATGGACGCTTCAGAAATTGCTGGGAGGTGACACTGAGCTATGCACGCAGTTTCCAAAAGGAGCATTGTGAACTCGCAGAGGCCTATGCTGCTGTGAAACGGTGCCAAGGTTAAGGTTTATCAACTTGTAATACAAACTGTTTCGAAATGATTCAAAATTAAACTCATGTCCGGTGCCCACTTCGAACCGGAGAATTGTATAACACTCACAGATACTTAACTTATCTTAACTTCCTTTTTTGCCCGAGCAATGAAACGAAGGCATTTAAGACCATTTAAGACCATTTACAACAGATCTCAAGGGTGGGAACTTTCAACAAGTTTCTCCTTGATCTGAGGGAGTCGGTTTTTGACTCCCGATTTACATGTGCCTGGAGTCCCAGGCAAAACATGGCCCCAACACAACTTGAGGCACAAAGCAGAATCTGCAGTTAACTCTCTTCCTATCTCAGCTTTTTCCCTTGTTGTTCTTCCATGTTCTGTTGCCGTTGTTGCCGTTGTTACCATAACCACCGCCTTTTCCACCTCCTTTGCCCCCTCCTTTTCCACCGCTGTAACCGCTGTAGCCTCCGTCCCAGTTGTTCCATCCATTCCCGCCTTCATTTCCCCAATGTTCACCTCCACCTCTGAAGCCCATGCGATTTCCCAGCTGATCCGGCAGAAAGTACTTGTCCAACTGGGCCAGGCGGTTCCTGGCAGACATGATGGACATTGATTCATTGATTCCTTCATTGACCCATCTGCTTTAAAAAAAACATTTAAACAACTCAAATCAAGTTGTGAAAGTGCATCTTGTTTGGTGTTCTTTGGATGTGTTGCTTTGGTTGCTTTGGGCGCCTGAAGGCGTGAAATTTTGCCTCAAAAAGGTTGATGTTCTCGCTGACCGCATCTTCTTTGTTAAGAATACCTTCCTGAGCTGCCAAAAATTCGACAAAAGTGGCAAGTAAGAACGTAATATCAAACAAGATGATCAGTAATATTAAGAATTCGAGCAAGCGAGCTACAAAATCAAAAAAAAACGCTGAAGCACTCTCCGCACTCCTGCCGTCCCAGGCTCTGCAACTTGGGCAACTTGCTTCTCCTGCAACACTGTCAACATCTAGCAACATGGGCACTGTACATGGACGATTTGACGATTTGACCGTTGAATCTTTTCGTTGGTCGAGTTGCCATGTGTGCTCCAATAGGTGGTTGACAAAGTTCAGCATCAAGCTCCTGGAAAAAGTTTCATCTTAAGAGCTCTCGTCAAGAAAACACCGGAAATCCCAATGCAATCAATATCCTCAAAAGCTGCACAAACACTCAGGCCCAAAGAAGTTGGAACCTGAAGGTAGGATCAAGTAACATCACCATGACAAAGAATTTAAGGAGCATGGTATGTGAAAGGTGATGCAATAGTAATCATGAGAAGAAGCACGTCTCCTTTTTCTCCGATGTTTATCAGAGCTTGACACAAACACACAAATCTGAATGCTTCACTCTTCAAAAAGGTTTGTGTGAAAGTAATCTTGTTCACACAGTGACATGTTCACACCAGCCACAATTGAAAACAATGGAATAACTCTGCCAAGAAACCATGTGACGCGACTGAGGCTGTTCACCCTGAGACTTGCCACCATCTTCGCCCTTCGCCTTCACCAAAACGCATTTCAATTGGAAGTGGATCGGCAATTTGGCAATGGAAATCTCTTCCATCTTACATTAGAGATGAGATTTGCCGGCCTTTCCCTTGCCTTTCTTTCCACCTTTGGGGATGGGCTCCCCTCTCTGCACCGTGACATAGTTCACAAAAAATATGTTTCTAGTTTAAATGATGGGATATCTACAATACCAACTGTTGCGGGATTTTGTCCATGAATTAATTTGACGCTTGATTGATGATTTCTTCGTGCCTTGCGGATCGCCTCCTCTTTTCAGTTGCTCAAGTAAAGCAGCTCCAGCTCCCTGTGATGGTGGAACCAGTGTTGTTTTTCTTGAAATGTCATGAAGTAAAGCTGGGTATTAAAGTTGAGAGCTGAAATAAACGATGGCCTTGTTGGACATTGAAACTTGCCGATCGGCCTTTTTGCCTCCTCCTTTCAGTTGTTGAAGTAACGTTGGTGCTGGAATCTCCTCAGGAAGCATTTGGCTTGAAACATGCATTAAAAAAGGTCAACATCAATTATTCAACCCAAATGCTCAACAGGTACCAGCTCAATTATTCAACCCAGAATAGTCTGAGACCCGACCTGCAGCAACAAGCGGGCTGCTGCGCAGGAAATTCCTCGTACCTTAGCTACGGCTTCTGCAGGCTTGCAAAGACATGCACCTCAACAACACCAAAAAATAAGCAACAAAACTCTGAAGGGTTTTGTGAGCTACACAAATTGGAAGAAGCACTCAGCAGAATCCCCAACACAAATCTAAGTTGGAAACACGAGACGCAAATTTCAACGTCATCAGCGTTTCCTGGCTCAAAACTGCTAAACCATTAGGTGTAAATCTTCTGGAGATTCAATATTTCCATCCGCTGTGACCATTGATACGGTTCAACCTGATAGATTTTGTCATTTTGATCCAAGTCAAATTGGATCATGAATGATTCTGATATAATTCAATAAACAATCATTCTACTTGTTTTATTCATCTTATCTTGCATTTGGTTTTCTTTGCATCATTCCAACCTCTCCCAACCACCATTCTTCAAACAAAACTTGGGTTGATCTTTGACACCTCCTCAACACAACTTCTTAAACGTTACCCTCCTAAGCTGAGTGCCTTTTTGTTGACCAGGTTGAGGATGATTCGTCCTGCTTTGGCTCCAGCTGTATTGGGTGTCCTGGCTCTCAAAAAGTCCATGAAATGAAAGTTTTGATGAAACCTGATCTGTCTCGCCTGCTGCCCTATGCGCTCTCTTAGTTCGTCTTTCTCCTGCACTCGGCCGCAAATATTTTGATACACAAATTTGAGTAGAAAATGGCTGTCTAGGTATTCCTTCTTGGTTCAAATTGTTTGAGCCATAGAAACTAGGGTTTGAAGTTGCATGAAACAAAGTCACCTAGAATTGGCTTGGGAGTTTGAAAAAGGTCCTCCTGAACTCTTTTCGCAACTATTGTGCCATAAAGCTCGCCTCGAGGTTGCTGATCTCCACCGTTTGGAGAAGGAGTTGTGCCCTCTGCTGGGATATCAAGTTTTCCTGAAATGATGCTGGCGAAAGTACCACGAAAGGCTTTGCGAAAGAGGTATATGAGTATAATGAAATGGTCATTAGGTTTTGAACACTCCTCAACCTCCTGCACAAGTGACAAGCACGGATACGATTCAAAATAAAGTTTCCCATCCTTTCATGGCCAAAAGGGAGCAGTCTTAGTTCAAACAAAGATAGAACGTTTCAGTTGTCAGAATGAAGGTGGCCTGCAAAAAAAAACTCAGACACTTTGGGTTTACAAATGATCAATTATTGTCCATGCTAATCAAGCATCTGTAGGTGGTGGTTTCAACGTTAAAAAGGGTAACCC
>DF242192.1:0-51481 GCA_000507305.1 Breviolum minutum Mf 1.05b.01 | reverse complement strand
TCATCATCATTATCGTCATCATCATCATCATCATCATCGTCATCGTCATCATCATCATCATCATCATCATCATCATCATCATCATCATAGCTTGCAAGGGCTGAAAGCAAGAACGTGTATCACTGCACAATTGCACGTTTTGCATCTACCGATTCTTTCCTCAAGTCTCTTCACCAGCCTTTAGTACTCACATAGACAGTATTTTTGAGATATCGTAAGAGTACATATAGAACGAATTTTTCAATTCCTAAAACATAACTATAACTTCGTATAACTTGCCTGTATGGTTCGCCCTAGACTATTGCAAGCTTGCAAGCCAAGACAGCTGGCATCTTGGAGCCTAGCAGTCATTCTCTGTCAGAGGCTTTTTTGTGGCTCTTAGCTGCGTGGAAACTCTTCGCGTTGACATGGCTTTAGAAGTTCAGTGGGTAGTCCTAAGACGTTCTTTCGATGGCCTCATTGGCCGCCGCGTTGTCTCGGCGACGTGCCATGGAGAGTGGCGACATTTGGGCAGATGCAATTCCCTTTGTTTCCCTGGAAGGTGTCGCCCAAGTCTTCCTGGGGTCCGGTTGCGACGCTAGCAACCTTGAGAAACTCCAAACAAACGCGGTGGGCCGGGTCCTCAACGTAGCCGACGATGTGCCAAATTTCCACGTGGACGTTGGCATCAACTACTGCCGCTTAGAGATTGCAGACTTCGGCGCCGAGGCGATCCTCCATGAAGATGGGATCCGAAGGGTGTTCGGCGTGGCACGTGACTTCGTTTTGGAGAATGCTCCTGACGCCAAGCGTCCCAACATTTTGGTGCACTGCGCTAACGGGAGCAATCGCTCCGTGACTGTGGTTTTGGCGCTTCTACTCCTTTTGGATGGCTGTAATTTGCGAACCGCCTGGCAAACAGTGAAATCGCGACGGAATTGCGCCATGCCGCTGCGGGATAATCGCATTGCACTAGTGGAATTCGAAAAGGAAGTGTGTGGAAGATCATCCATGAGCGAAGGCGATTTCGAATCCGTGACTTGACGCTGTTCTGGCCTTCCCTTTCGGCTCACCCTGTGAAGGTTCTGGAAAGGGAGGAAGTTTGCGAGCGAAATTTTGGCAGAGAATCAGCCCGGGGGGACGATACATCCAAACTAGTCTTGGTACAACGCAGACCAACGGCCTGTAGGCAATATGCGGCTTTGGAGTTGGGGTTTGCAGTGTTCCTGGGTTGTTGGGTGTTTGTAGCTCCTTGAGTTACTGGTGCAAGCCGCAGGTCCGTTCTCGCTGTATTTGTGAGCGACGTTTGTAATCACGCTTGGGTGCCTGCAAACCTGATAGAAGCGTGTGAGACAAAACAGGCCACGGTTTCTGTGGTGCTGGGGGAGAATTGATAGCCAGATACTTCCAATTTTTTCGGTTTGTGTCTACAAGATACTGTTGCCAAGCAGCAATAGTCAAACATTGCGTCTCTCGAGACACTTCCGGACATCTGCCGCTTCTCCTAGTTTGAAGCCCGACCGCTTAGCCGCTTGTTACCGACAACTTGAACCCCCGCCAGGTGAAAGTACGGCCCAATGCTGTAAGTTACGGCTCTGTGCTAAGTGCATGTGACAAGGGAGCCCAGTGGGAAAGGAGCCTGCAGCTGTTGCAGTTGATGCCCGAGGCGTCCTGAAGGGGCACGGTGTTATGTTGGGAAAGTGCTCTCATGTCCTGACCCTTGCAAAAAGAATGCACGATTTGATTTTTTTTCGCCAAAAAAGTTCCTCTTTTGACCACCTCTTGTCAAAAGATCTAAAGCTCATGGACAGGTGCAGTATGGTTTTTGGTGGATTTCAATACCAGGAGCTAGCACTTTCACCCTGACCCTCCTACTTCTCTACGAACCCTCCACGCAGGGCGCGGTGATGCCAGACACGATTTGTGACTTGCCAGTAGGAATTGGCAGGGATAGTTGAATGGGTGAATTAGACAGCAAGACGCGAAAAGCAAGAGGGAGAAACACAAGAGCTTATTTAGAGTCCTAGAGTTAACTGAGTATCCAAAGTATCCACTGATGTCGCAAGTGGTGGAACTAAGCGACCACTTTCAGTATTGGCTGCTAGAAGTGTGTGGAAGTTTGCTGATTGACATCCGGCACCCTGCCGGATGTATGAACAGTTGACAGCCAACTTGTTGTGAAATCAACTCAAAGGTATCTAATTTTAAGGGCACAGATGTGCTTCTGGCTTCGATGAACGAAGGCCTAAGCTCTGCAGTGAGTGCTTGCGCCAATGCATTGCAGTGGCAGGAGGCTTTGGTGTTGCTGCAGCCGCAGAAGCCAGTGCCTTGACCTTCGACACTGAAATTCGAAGTCTTTTGAAACACTAGCAGCATGATAGATATAGCATGACGAAGTCGTGATGGAAGCTAAATAACGCATGCCACATGACAAACTTGGTTTGGAAATTTGTGTTTGGTGCTCCTCGGAGCAATGGAAGAAACCATACAGGACTTCTACAGCTACAGTGCCAGCATCAATGCATGCGCCTGTTGTCAGCATTGGCAGCATGCGCTTGCACTTGCGAGCGTTTTAGCAGATCACCAGATGCCACCCAACGGCATCATGTGGGGTGCCATTGTCAGTACGATGCCATCGAAGGCCAGGCCAAGTGGGGCAATGATACCATGATGTACTGTATGTCTCGTTGATGTAGACGATGGATGTCTTGTTGTTGCGCCATTACAGCCGTGTCACACGGTGTCATGGGGCAACAGGTCGAGATGATGGATCACTTGCGCCATTCCTGGATTAAGAAACCACCTGAGCCTCTGCCGTTGATGGGTCAAGGCTTGGAGGGTGCTTCTCCAAACTCGAAATTGACAGAGTGACCTCTAGTCCCAATAACCCACCTTGGGAGATCACTGTGACCCTTCAGGCCTAACTTGAAATAAACCAACGCAATATTCAAGGTTTCACCTTCTCCTGGGCACCTATTAAAAAAAAACTTCCATTTTCCCTGCAGCAAGACAATGAATTGTTGGGTGAGCTTCTTAATCCCATCATATTGACCATGTACGGCAGATCACTCAATGAGCTGTGCTCTATACTATCTTACAAGACTAGAGATCACTCAACCAGCCCCAGTCAATAGTCAATAAGGAACAGCACCCTATGGTGGCTTGCTAAGATGATGAGGGTAGACTGTAGGAGATGAGTGACCCAGGCACAACGGCCTAGTTTTTCTCCTGCAAGGTTTTCATTGGTGACACATTTCTACCCCGTGACGTGAGTATCAAATGTTTCAGTTCACAACGTCAATTCAATCTGATTCATCAAGCAGCTAGCACGCTTGCGGTGAACAGGACTTCGCTGCTTGAAGTCTGGCAGTGGCCTAGTAGCAGTGGACAAAGCCCCTGGTAAGACCAGTGAGGCTGTGGTTGCTGCAGTCTCCAGGCCCGTCTCTGACCACAAAGCTTCAACAGTGTGGTCTTGGAATGGCACTTTCCCGTTTCCACCTGTATTTGCAAACTTCAGGGCAAATTTGAGAGCTGGTTCTTCAAGGAGAGAGTTCGTGGTAGAGCAGTCGTCCTGTTGCCGTCAGGAAGCTGGTGCAGATGGGGTATGATTGCCCTATCAGGTGAGCTGGAATCATGTCTTGCTGATTCCTTCCTGGCCACACAGCTGTTGTAGATTTGAGGGTTGAGCTGTAGCTTTTGGTCAAAGTCACAGGAAAGACTGGTTTGTGCCTTATTTGACATGGAAAATTTGCAGGGTTTGTAGGTAGGTTCTGATTCTTGAATGTAATTTTCTTCCTGTCGCCTCCTTGGCATTCTATGTGCATGGCCTCTGCTATATTGACGCAGGCGGCTGTCACGCTTGGACGCCCAAACTTCAGGTGTGATGCCGATTGCAATGGCACCAGAGGGCTCAGGAGGGGCCTGAAGCGGGGCTGGGTTGGCTTGGGTCGTGTATATACTGTAAGCTGGTATATACAAAAAATACATATATGGCTGAATTCATTTTTACTTATTATTTACTATACATGATACCATAAAAAGAACCATCTTTTGTTCCATGTTTAATCTCCCTGCCCTGCAAATGATGTTCCCAACTTTCAACAGGAGACTCTAGAGAGTGATCAAGTTTCGCCAGGAGTAACCAGCTGGCTGCAGCTGCAATACGCCGCGCGGCGAGTGCGGAAGTGCTATTGGGCGTTGGTGGCCGCGAGTGCTGAGACTTCAACCGAGCTTGTGCCCCAGGCGCAAGGATTGATAGAAGCTCGGCTTGCAGCCACAATTGGCTTAGAAACTGGTACTGTTCATCTGTAAAACACTTGGAAGTTGGTAAAGGAGGCAATCTTGATGCAAGTGGTGCGTCCCTGGGAACAGCCAAAGGCGGCGCCCCTGACAAGTATGCCCACTGGTAATGGCCCATCTTCGGATGCTCGGATGCAAGAAGAAGAAAATTTGGGCACCTGGCGCAGGAAGAATGTATCTATATATATATATATATATATCTAAACTGCTCAATGATTGGATTTCATTCCCCGCCTTCAGTTGTAGTAGTCCTTCCAAGTTCTGGGCTAGCGGATAGAAGCTTGTCACCCCACACTATGCCTTAGTCGAGACGCTTGACATGGGAACCTCTCAAGGATAGGATCGTCGATCAGCCATTCCCCATTCACAAACAGAAGAGTTCAGTGGATATGGTACATGGACACCATATCACACGTCAATTCTCTGTGTTGTTGCTATGCAGGTCATGAGGACCAGATGGTCGCGTGATGGAAAGGAGGCAAGGGTGGAAGGGAGAGTGGTCACCAGCTCTTGGAAACCTCAATTTTGCCAACAGTTTCAAATAAAGGAGAAATTCTGACTGAAATTCTGGTGGATTTTTCAAGGCTCAGGTCGGTCAGCCTAATTTTTAAATGCAGCATTGATAGCATTTCAACATATAACATGGACAATGCCGGTTGCAGAGGCGAGCACTGAGTATGAGGTCCTGGAAAGCTTTGGAAGCGGCAAGGTGGTACTATTGGAAGCCTTGCCACGTACAGGTCGTACACATCAGATTCGAGCACATTTGTCGGGCATCGGTTGGCCTCTTGTGGGAGATCCCATCTATGGAGGCCACGTGGCCACAGAACCGATGGTGCTGCTTAAAGCTGTCTTTGGGGGGGTGCAGTTTTGTAGATTCTGTAGAGGATAAGTATGAAATATATACATCAAACATTATAATCATCAGAATAATTGTGTAAGTTGGACCATAGTTGGAAGATTGGAAGACTACTTAACTTTGGGAAGGCTTCCTGGGAGGTGCTATATATGTTAGTTTTAGGGAGTAAACACATTTTTGGTGGTCCTGCGGCAGAAACAAAACATTTGTCCACAAAAGCCTTTTGGAACAATTTGGGGCCGTTTGGTATTTTGGTTGTGTCCCCAACTCATGTTTTGCCTATAATCAGGTGCCTTTAAATCATCCCAGATAGAGGTAACGGTAGTAGCACCAGCTGCTAACCGGAAACTTCCCAAGCTGCTGAGGTTGGAAGGTACCGTGGTGTTCAAGGCTCTTCCTGCACTGCTGCCGCATTTCCTTGTTGGACGCAGCTGGTGAGGTTTTCGAGGTTGAGGCTCCATTGCCTCAACAGCTGCAAAAGGTGCTTGAACACCTCAAAAATGAAGCTGGTGAGGTGTAGAGATGGATGGTTGGAATGGTATGGAGATGAATCTGAACTACACTCACGATTCTTTGGTTGGCCAATTTCTGATTCGACTACATCGCCTATGGTGTTTTCTTTGGCGGGGGTCACCGACGGATACCCGATGAGCAAGCAACATTCGGTGGTTGCACGGTGGCGATAGAAGTGTGATGACATGCTGGGCTGTTTGAGGGAACAATAGCGACAGGGGATCCAAAAACCAGCAATGGAGTCCGGTGCAGCGTGGTCTTTCTATGTCTTTCTCAGCATCAACTTTAGAGCTTTTTTCAGAGGCGTTTGGGCAAGGTCTGTGATTGGTGACTTCCCACGAAGAGACCTTTTTGATACTGTATCTCTAAGAATCTTAGATGTGAACTCAGAGTTGTGAAAGCCTCTTGTGACTCTTGTGCTTTATTTCAGATTCAGATGTGGTGCGCCCCAACGTATTCTGCCAGGTTCTGGCTGCATAACATCATTCACCTTCGGTAATCCTCGGTGGGGGTGGATGAGCAGTGATGGCCGCTCAACAAGGCAGTCTTGTGGTGCCAAGTGCAGAAGATTCATTGAAACGAGTTTGCTTTGCTGCTTTGCCTCTGCGGCTACCTTGGACGCAGTTCTCTTTGCGCAAAAGGAGTTGGGGTTGGGCGTTCCAGAATTCTTTTCAGACTGCGGTGGTAAGTTCAATTACCTGCGAATCCAAAGAAATCGAAATGTGACTGGGTTCTCCGGGCTGTAGTAAGACGACCATCCAAGATCAACGTCAAGGAAAACGATGCTTTGCATTATAGAATTAGCATTGCTTACCATGATTTTCGAAGGCTTTGCACAAAAGTTAGGGTCCTATCACTTTTTGTACGGATTTCAAACCATGTCGACTGGAGGTGCTCCCTCAGTTATCCTGCCTCCACCGCAGGCCTTGCCAGTGCACCAGCTCCAGTGCCACGGGGGATAGCAGCTACGACTGCGCAGGTTCGAAGTGGGAGGTGAAGAGATGCTGGATGATTGATGCAACAAGGTTGAAATGCAAGATAAACAGATAGGTTGATATATATATATATAGATACATGCATACATATATTATACAAATAGATGTATTCTAGATACAAATATTGTTGTTTTGGACAATTGTTCTCGTATTTTGGTTGAATTTTGTGCATTTTCTTGGTGCCAAAGGTGGAGGACTCAGGCGCGGGGCCTCAGCCCTCCATGGTCCCATCCCATGCAATATTCAATAAAATGTAGAGTGCATCAACTGTTATGAGTGCTGATGACTGCTCCCAAAAATCCGTAGGACAACTTCAGAGACAGACCATTGGGGGCCCGTGTGGTGGGTTTCCGGCCATTTCGGACATGTTTCTCTTTGGCTTACAGACACGTTACTAGATACATACGAACATGCGAGGCCCCAGGCTGGCACTATGAAAGTAAGCCAACCATATCTTGTCCCTGAAGAGAACCGTCTCGTTCACCTTGGAGTATCAAAAAATACACGCTAGCTTAAAAACAGGTCTATTGTCTTCGAGGGGATCAGTTCAGTTGCCATCATTTAGAAAATGTTTGCAGTTTCTTAGTCACTGTTGATGCCACCCCTTTCATATTCGCCATGGTCTTGGCGTTGCGGCTGTTGCGGCCGTAGCCGTGGCGCTGGATCTGGTGGCATAGCGATGAGGGCTTTCTGGCGGTCATGACGGGGAAGTCTGGGAGCTCAGCTGGTTGGCTTCTGATGTATTCCCAGCAGCTTCGCAAAAGCTGCTGCATTCCAAAAACAGAGGCCCCGGATCACCATCCGCACCGCGGAGACCTCCGTTTCGCATGTGGCTTCTGGAACCAGTGGTGAGGACGAATCGGTGGACGAAGCACCTGTATCCTGGCTAGAAAAAAGGTGCGCTTTGAAGGTCGCATTCATGTGAGAATGCCATTTTTATCATTTTTGTGGTCTCAATGTCTCAATTAATTGCTCCAAGTGGGTTACTCTACGCTTCAGTGCGAGTTCACTTGCAGCGCTTGCACTTGACTCGTCCACATCTTCAGGAAGAGGCGAAAGTCGAGCTCTTGAAGCTGTTGTCACCCCACCCGCGCATCAATGAGGCTGGGTTTCACCCTGGTGGTTTGAAGGACACTTATCCATTTTTGGCTCTAGTTTGAGTAGTTCTTGAAGTTGTGTGGAAGCCCGAAACCTCGAGAGAACTTTCTGGCGGGCTTTCCACTTCGAGCACGCCTGCATCAATCTGTTTCCAGGTCTTGAGAGTACCACGCACCGCAAAGGGCCATGCGCCACTTAGCATGTATGGGGCAAGTGGGGGGTTCCTGCCTTCAGATGTTGTTGGCTGGGTGACATGGGAGCTTTCGTGTTCGTGATGTCATTGATGGCACTTGTCACTTGTCACTTGTTGTAAACTTAAACATCAAAGCTTTGCACGATGCCTATGATGTATGGGATGGGTGAACTGTTGAACGATTTCCCCTTCAACAGAACATATCGCGGAGACAGTACCTACGGGAAAGGCCTGGCAACCCCCTTGAAAGTCCATGCCTGCAGGAGGTCAGGAAGTCCCCAAAGATTTGTATAACCCGTGACTACTGGCATATTGTAATTGCCAGTAGTCTCAGTTTCATTTTGTCACCCCCCCAAAAAAAGGGTTGCAACCATTGGGTTTTCCCGATCCGTGCCAAATATGTGTGGAGCCACCTGGCTTCACGTGAGCGACCCAGGCTTGTAGACGCGTTGGCCATAGCTCCCAACAAGTTTGAGGCATTGAGGAGTGGTGTCTTGGTAGGAATCAGGACTTCTGGAGGGGGAGTTGTGTTAAAGTTGGAAAAGATGAAAACATTTGCCTTTTCCAGTTACTGGCAACTTGAGAGATTGAGGTGGATTGTCATTGGCAGATGCTGTAAAAGCCTTGGACTTGCCACTTGGGTGGAAATCATATGAAATCATGCTAGGACGCTTTTTCCACGCTGAGAATAAACAGATTGTTGCGGGGGTGAATTGAGGGTTTGGAATGATTCTGAATTCTGATTGCAGGATGAAAATTTGATAAAATTTGCCCCTTTGAAGCGGCTAGTATCAACAAACCTTCACTGCAGTCCCAAGGTTGGAACTTGCTTTACAAGCACAGCCTGAGCAGAAGGACCGGCCCGGGCTCTCCAACAGCAACCAGAAGTGACCTACGCTGAAGAGAAACCATAGGATGTTTGGATTCGTGCATTCCCTTGAGCAACCCCACGTCGCTAGCCTAACAAGACATATTGTCAGTGTTTTAGCTGCAGCCTTGGGAGGCGCAGAAGGGCATTTCACGAAGTGCCGTTACCCGAATTTGTTTGCCCTTCCTGTTCTTGACGGAGCTGCTGATGACTCTTGGCACAAGAGTGTCAGGTTTTTCGAAATAGAGTTGTTTTGGCTTGAAATGGTTAAGATCATGCTTCTATCCACCAAGTAGCCTTGGTCAATCTGGTCCTGTTGAAAGCCTGCCTTGTTTTTGCATCTCTGGCGCGGTCATTCGTTGCATGCAAATTGCGGCAAATGTGTGCATCCAAAACAGCTCCTTAAATTTTCAGACTGTCTCAGATGCGGGCTGCTCATTTGGACACTGGAAACCTCCACTGGTGGCTGGGAAGTGGGCAAATGCTCTCTGGTGATGCGCCTTGGCAAAGAGTGGGACCCGAAAAAAATGGGTGCCCAAAGCGTTTTGGTGTTTCAATGTGCTTGAAGTATCTTGAAGTGTTTTACTGTCTCACCTTGGGTACTGTATCATTCTGCTGTGGGACCAAAAAAGCAGAGATGTATTCCTGGGACAATGATTCCTAAAACTTAGACATGAACAAGGTTTGGGCTGTGTCTGCTGCAGGGCTGAATGGCTCAGTGAATTCCAGATGTTGCTGAAGAGATGTTCCTATGTTCCCACAAATTTCCCACACAAAACACCATGCCGGCACCGTACATCCTCAGGTTTACCAACATCACTTGCACCCAGCAGACCACACGATGTGCTGTGGATGTGGAGGTCCGAAGTACCAGAGGAACTCTGAGGCGCAGGATCCTACCATTTCAACGAAACGACATTTTATTGACTCCTTGAGTCCTTGCGGCTCAATACTGACATGTGCTTTAGTGATCTTTAGTGATCTTTAGTGTATGTACACCCGGGTTGTTTTCTCTGCTGCTTTTGTGTATGGCTCTGAAAACGTGTAGGTTCTTCACTATGCAGGGCTGGCCGTGCTCCCAGTTCTTGACCGGTCACCGTTTGCTCGTTTCTGCGTTTGCTCCATTGAACCCGAAATGATTTCTCCATCTTCATGCCGTAGTCACCTCTCGGTTGAGTTGAAGGCACCTACCAGTGACCTACAAGACGGAGATGGGGGGCTTCAGCTTTGCTCCCTGGCAGCTTATCGACCACCTCCTTGAATCGGAGGGCGGCCTGTGGTTGGTAAATATATATATATATATATATGACAGACTACCTTTGACCTTTTCCTTTTTCATCTCAAGCTTCGTATGTGGTTGGATGGGGTGCTGGCTGGTGCGGGTGCTCTTTCTTCCTTGAGCTGGTCTTTCGCGTGCCCCTTTCACTGTGGTTCAAGCCTGTTGTTCCCTGTGGCCTTGTCCTTTGTGTGTGGCACGCTGTTTGGCATCCTTCTGGCTTTTGCCCTCTGGATTTCGTTTCGACCTGCCTTGGATTTTGCTCCCGCTACCCCCAGCAGTGCCCCTGGATTTGAGGCACCCCTTCGTCGTCGGGTCCCTTCACGCTTGAGGGGGTACTTGCATGAGTGATCCTTCCAATCAGGACAGACTAGTCCGTGACCTCACCTCTGCTGTCCAAAATCTCAGCCTAGCTGCCCATACTCTTTCCCGCCACGTGGTCACCACTCGGCCTCCAGCAGTTGTTCCTGACGGTTGGGAAGTAGTTGAAGAGGAGACTGCTCCTTATCCCACTCTGGCCGAGAAGCTTCGTCGAGAGAGCTCTTGTCGTGGTGTTGAAGAAGGTCCTCCTGAGACTCCCCTCGCCTGTTTGGATTTAGTCAGGCGTCGTTTAACTGCAGTATCAATTGGGCTTGAAAGGGGCTTGAAGGGGGCTTCACCTTCGGAAGGCTTCAAGGGTGCTTGAACGGGGCTTCAAGGGGCCTTCAAGGGGGCTTGAAGGGGGCTTGAAGCCTTCCGAAGGTGAAGGGTGCTTCGAGGGGCTTGACGGTGGCTTCAAGGGGGCTTCAAAGGGGGCTTGAAGCGTTTCGAAGGTGAAGGGGGCTTCGAAGGGCTGAAGCAAGAGCACATCGTGCCTTTAGGGCTGGGTTCTGGGCTAAGGTTTCGATTGACACGCACACTCCCTACGAGTGCCAAGATTCGTTGCCAGAGCTGAAGATTAGCCATTGGGTTGTGCTCGCATCCAGCGATCACCAGTCACCTTTTCGTGTTTGCAGCCGGAAGTCCTTCGAAGAACTGACTCGCGGTTCAGAGGAGGTCGTCGTTGAGAAGTTTGCATCACTAGCTGAGGTTCAGATTTTTTGTCCCGGGGCCCAGGCCCAGTTCCCCAGCTTTTGTCATGCAGAAGACAGATGTGAGGTTTGCCAACAGGGGGGAGCCTTCTCTCCTGGTTTGGCGCATTGCAAGTGAATTCACCACAGCAAATATTGAAGTGCAGGCATTTTGTCTGCCCCTGATGAGCCGAGAAGGAGGTCTACTGATAGCCATCCCTCAGAATGTGTTGAATGATGGAGCCCTTATGTCAGCTTCCATGAGCGAGGATGACACGCTCTTGGGTCCATCTCGTGAGTTCCAGGCTGAGGTGGTGATCGAGAATGATGAAGGTGCTGAAGTGGGAACTGGTGAGAGACAGGACTTCCTCGTTATCGATGTGGCCGACGAGATTTTGGTTTCCCTGAGGAAGTATGATCCAGTTACGGATTCCCTGGAAGACGTGGTGAGTTTTTCACAGGAGAGGCCTGAGTCTCTCGTTGCTGTGGGAGATGTGCTTCCTGATGTCAATAGTTGGCTGGAGAACATTGCCGGTGACCAGGGCAGATTAAATTTTTACAGCGCTCGAGAGGAGCAGGAACTGGTTTCGGTCCCAAAGAAGAAAGCCAGTGCCAAGAAGGTTACAACAGCCCAGTTAGCAGAGCAGATGTCGGCAATGATGACGCAGATCCAGGCCTTGGCAGCAGTTCAGGAGAACCTCTCAAAGGGTGTCACAGCAGCTCCTGCTGTAGGCGGTGCTTCCGGTCATCCTTTAGGTGCTTCAGCAAAACTCCCTGCGTTGTCAGCAAGTGTGGAAGCGGCATCACCGGTCGCTGTCAAGAAGGCTCTGTCGTTGGTAGGCCCGCCCCCAAGGACTCGACTACCAGTTCATGGACTTGGTGTTCAAGATGCAGGAGGAGGACAACAGCAGGTGGGAACCGCTTTGGCAACACCAGAAGGAGAAGTGCCGGCAGTCATTGCAGCGATATCGCAGCAGTCCGCTGCACTCACAAGTCTCGTTGCCCACTTGACCTCAGGAGACGCCCTGACGGACCTGCAGGGAAGCACTTCTTCCTCATCCGTGAGCACAAAAGGAGTGGCAAGAAGGGAGAGAATGCAACAAGACCTGGCAAGTCGCACCAGCCAATACTTCCTACAGGTCAACCAGCAGATCTTCAAAAAGATGCATCCATCGAGAGTTTGTCCCAAGACGGAAGAGGAGCTGCTGAAGAACAATGTGTCGATGACCACCTACCTCGAAAAGTACGGTGCCTTTCGGGGTCAGAAGGAGAATGGACTCGTTATGTGGATGGTGGCACATGCGATGGACGCAGCAGCTCAGGGGGACTTCTACGCCACGAAGGAGTTCCTAGCGCTACTTTGTGCGGCCCTCGACCAGGCCACGCTGGACGGAAACTGGCACCTGGCCTACATAGTAGGTTTGCTGGAAGAACCGCCGCCCCAAATGTTCGCGGAGAAGATGCAGAGTTCAGTGTCGTTGGGGAGGCCTTTTGCTCCCTTGATACCTCCAGCATGGGCAGCAGTGAGTCTTTCCTATGTAAAGGAAATAGATTTGCTATCGTCGAAGAAAGGAGACATCAAGCCAAAGACGGCCCCCCAGAAGGCCGCAGATCCAGACGCCCCTCCATCGCCAAAGAGACGCCAAAGGTTCCCAAAACGTCCCAAGCAAGGGGACACTCCCAAAGATGCCTGATGAAAGATGAGTCGGGGGGGTTAGGTCTGTGTAGTGGATCTCCCCCGCATGTTGTGCATGCCAATGGTTGTCCCGAAGTGTCGCAGCCATCATCGCCTAATTTGCCAAAAAACCGAAAAACTAAAAAAGTGGGAAAGATGGGTCCATACGCGACCTGTCAAAATGCAAGCCTGTCGTCAGGCACCAAGAAGGCTCCTGGACGGAGTTTTCCAAAGCACCAAAAGTTTTCATCATCGGATCGCCTGTCGTCAGGCCAAGATCCGGGTCTAGGTTTGTTAGGTAGTGGTTGTAATCCCCCAACAGATCCTTGTGCCGAACCATCCAAAACCAAAACAGACGAAGCAATCGTTCCCGAGGTTCAGCAGATGTCTCTCCCTTTGTGGTGTTCCCTGTTAACTTCGCAAGTGCTGCGTAGCAGGTCAGGTTTTTCAGCCTATCTTGCAAAATCCATCCAGCTGTCCCGAGGAAGGCCCCCCTATGCGGGGCACCTCGGCACCGACTTTTTTCCCGATCCCTATCCCTGTGGTTGGTTGTTTTGATCGGATGCCGGCAAACATGTCAAATGCCAGGCGACATGCACTTCACATGTCCCGAACAGTCTCTGTGGTTTGTATGGCCTTGAACTACTGGCATTGTGGAGGTCGTTCCTCCCCTGACGTTTCGTTGCTGAGAGGACCTAACAAGCAGCACAGATGCCTCTTCGAGCGCATCAGGTCCTTAATAAAGTCGGATGGGCTGGCCTCTGGATTTTCCGTATCTGGACCTGGCCGAAGGTTTCCAGAGCTTTGTGCAAGGCTCGCCGAGATCAGCAGTGTGCTGACTATATGCAAGGTGTTTCAAGTGATCCCTATGATAAAAAGTTTCAAGGAATTGAGGTTGCAAAAGACAATTCAAAAGCACCAGAATTGTCTCCTTATCGTGACTTGGATCCCAGTAGGATTGTGTTGCACGGAAGCGGATCGTGGGATCCATGCCCTTACTCAGGTGAGGAACTGCAGATGGCTTCCAGTTTGTTGGTGGATATTCCCCCAGGTCCTTTTCCTAAGATTCGTGACCTTCCAGACACTGTAGGATCTTTAGCTCGCATGTGGGATGAGAGGGGCCTTTTGTTTTTGCATAGAGAACCAGTTATGGTAGAAGAACAGGTCCGCATCTTTAATGCATACAAAAGTGCAGCATGCGATCGCCAGATTGGTGATAAGAGAGGTCGTAATAGTGTGGAGTCCCAGGTCGCAGGACCAAGCAGTTCGTTGCCGGCTGGTATCGACCTCCAGGACATCTTCATTAATCCCCATACGCATTGCATTTTTGTGAGTATAACAGACAGAAAGGACTATTACCATCAACTAAAAGTTACAGAATCAAAAGCCTTGTCGAACTCAGTTGGACCCCCTGTTCCCATTGCAG
This sequence comes from Breviolum minutum Mf 1.05b.01, assembly GCA_000507305.1. Classification (NCBI taxonomy): domain Eukaryota; class Dinophyceae; order Suessiales; family Symbiodiniaceae; genus Breviolum; species Breviolum minutum. Next base: position 37,251 of record DF242192.1, on the reverse strand, counting down.
CCGTCGTCAAAACTAGGGCCTACAACAGTTTCCTTGAAAGATCCCGCCAAAGGTACAAGAGAGAGAAGCAGGGAGATAGGTTTTCAGCAGTGGATAGCCGGAGTCATGTCGTCCCATATAATTTGCCTTCAGACTCCATTTGGGTTAGCTTCAACTCAGTGCTGCAGGGAGACCACGCAGGAGTGGAAGTGGCAACGGAAAGTCACATCTCTCTGCTACAATCGTTCGGCCTTCTAGGAGAAGACATTCGACTTGTCGCAAATAGACCACTCAGGTCTTCCACGTGTTGCCAAGGGTTGGTCATAGACGATTTTTTCGCTTTGTCAGTAGAGGCTCGTGATTGCCCCAGGGAAGATAGCAAAGCCCATAAAGTGTTTTTGGAGTCCCAGCGAGCTTACCAGTCAGCTGGACTTTTAGGATCGCCGGCAAAAGATGTGGATGCAGAGACTTCTGGTAAACTCATAGGTGCATTCGTGAACGCATCACCTTCCACGCTGGATAGAGGCATATGCACGGTTGGAGCTCCGCCAGCAAAACGAATTGCCTTGTCACACCTGACCTTTGAGATTTGCAAGCTGTCCCACACCACGGACTGCTTGCACCTGTGTGTCCTCGGTGCCTGGGTGTCTATCTTGTGTTATAGAAGGCCGCTCATGGCTCTTCTAAATCACAGCTTTCGTTTGGTGGACATGAACTCGTATAACCCCGATCGACCTAAGCTGATCCCTTTACCCAGGAAAGTAGCATGTGAGTTGGTCCTCGTTGCCTCGCTTTGTGTGTTCGCAGTTTTTGACTTAGCTGCTGACTACGATCCAAAGCTGTACTGCACTGATGCATCCTCCCAAAAAGGAGCCATTGTGTCTACCCCTGCAGGCCGTCGTACTGTGGAGGTCCTATGGAAGAGCACGCGCTCAAAAGGAGCCTACACCAGACTCCTTAGCCCAGCCGAGTGTGTGTTGAAAAACCTAGGTGAACTTGAGCCGTCTTTTGAAGCAAAGGCCGTCCCGGTCGACCGACCTATGGCGTATCATTTCGATTTTATTGAAGTTTACGCAGGGGCCAGTCTCATCTCCGATCGACTCAATGCCTTAGGCTTCGTGTGCGGCCAGCCGATCGAATTGTCTCGAAGCCCACAGTACGATATGTCGGAGGTATGGATAATAGAGTGGTTGACTTTCCTTGTCAGCGAGAAGAGACTAAAAGCTTTCTTTTTGTGCCCACCATGCACCACCTTCAGCATCATGCGTCGTCCTGCACTTCGTTCCAAAACCTTCCCATACGGGTTCCGTCCCGATGAAGAGAAGACAAAGACGGGGAATGTGTTAGCCCATAGGGCTTTGCAGCTGATGTATGTGGGAGCCCAAAATAAGGTCGCTGGAATCATCGAAAATCCCTGGTCCTCATTCATGAAGCTACTCCCGGCTTGGAAACATGTGTTGAGCCTTCCGTGTTCCCAATGTGTCAGAGCCGATTCTTGTCAGTTTGGGTCGCCTCATCAGAAAGGCTTTCGTTTCATGTCAGTGCATCTCCCTATCTCAAGACTGGCCCGTAGGTGCTGTTGCAAGAAGAAGCATCTTCCAGTGCAAGGGGTGTACACGAAGGGCTCCGCCGTATACACCTCTGAGTTAGCCACCGAGATAGCTCAGTGCATTGCTGCCGGTATCAAAAAGCTGAAAGAAGAGCTGGCTGTAGAAAATGGCCTTGACATCAAGGGCCTTGAAACACAGATTTGCAACGACATTGTTGTTTCGTCCAAATGGTCCAAAGAGAGTTGCTGGACTTTTCGAAAAGAGAGCCATATAAATATCCTAGAAACAGCCTCGATCTTGAGGCTGGTGCAACGAGCTTCGGATGTGTGTAAAGCCCAGCGTTTAGTTTGTTTGGTTGACTCTCACGTTGCAAAAGGAGCAACCTCAAAAGGGAGGACGGCATCCTTGGGTTTGGGGTCCGTTCTCCGTCGTTTAAACGCCCACTGTGTGGCATCCAGCATATATCTCTGCATCCCTTTCTGCCCCACGAGGTTGAATCCCTCGGACGATCCTACTATAGGGATAGGGAGATTCGTGAAGCACAAGAGGGCTTAGGTCTAGACAATTGGTCCACAGAAGCCCTGTTTGAATTAGCGTCCCTTCCTCGCACCACTCGATGGGCATCGGGCTGGGTTCGTCTAGTGCTCCGTCTCTTAGGCCCGGGAGTTTTATCGTTGCACCGTCGGGACCTATACCGGCAATCTTGATTTCAATGAACCGCTCTCCCCCTGCGAAAGCAGCAGTTGGACTTTTGGATTTGTCTCACTTCAACTCCACTTTGGGGTACGGGGAGGGCTGGTCCCTTCTCGTTGCTCTTTGGATTTTTATTGCCAATGGATTTCGCCTCGTCTGTTGCACTGCTAGCGTCGTTGCTGGTCTTCTGTCTGTTGTGTGCCCTGTCCGTGGGAGGGGGGTTGGTGCTGGCTGGCTTCTGCTCTGCTTCTTAGTTTTCCCCCGAGCCATGGCAATGCCGGTGTTTCCACAGACTGTGGGAGAACGTATTAAAGCTGATGCTCGAAGACTGCAAGGACCTATACCCATGGGAAGACCGGTCCTACCTACGACAGGTTCGAACAGAGAGAAGCTGCTGACAGGTTTTTTATCCTGGGCGAGTGATGAAGGCATTGATTTTCGTTGGATGCTGGATCATCACTACGAGTGCATTGACGAGATTAATCTCATTCTTTCGCGATATGGAAGACTGGCCTATGATGCTGGCAAAAGCTATAACTCCTATGCAGAGCTCCTGAACGCAGTGACCTCTTGGAAGCCGTCCATCCGGCGCCTACTACAGGGCGCCTGGGACCTTGGCTATTCGTGGAAGAGACTGGAGCCGGGGGAACACCACGTTGCAATGCCTCCACAGATCCTTTTAGCTATGGTGACAACATCACTGCTTTGGGGGTGGGTGAACTTTGCAGGATGCATTTCTCTTGGCTTCGCAGGTCTCTTACGTCCGGGAGAAATACTGGTTTTTAGCAGGGAGGAGCTTTTGTTGCCTTCGGATGTGGGTAACACCGTGGATTTTGCCCTGCTTTCTATAAAAGAACCAAAGAGTCGTTTCACAAATGCCAGACATCAAAGTGCGAAGATTGATATCCCAGATCTCTTGAGGGTATGCGAGCTCGCTTTCAGCAAGCTAGCGCCTGGACAGAAGTTATGGCCCCACTCAGGTCAGACATTCAGGAACAGATTTAAAACGGTGCTCACCGCCTTGTCTTTACCTATGACATCGTCGTCCGGCATTCGAGCTTTGGATCCCGGGTCGCTACGTGCAGGTGGAGCCACCTATATCATCCAGATGACTGAGAGCGGCGAGCTATGCCGCCGCCGCGGGGTAGATGGGCGAACTACAAGATGATGGAGATCTACGTCCAGGAACTAAATGCTCTGCTCTATTTTAGAAAGATTTCAGAACTGGCCCGATCGAAGACGCTGGTCGTCAGTGGAACTTTCTTAAATGTTCTCCGCAGAGCTGAAGACCTTCACCGAGCTCAGATCCCTTCGCATGTTTGGTCCATTTTGTTTTCTGTATGAAAAAGACCGATGAAAGGCGCGGGTGAATTGGACGGGACAGAAAACTCTTTTTGACTGGCAGCTCACTATGGACATCGATTTCCACGTTGGTATCCTACCATTTCGGAGTCTCTTGGTCCACTGTGACCCTTGCCAGCTGTGACGAAGAGAAATCAGTGGGTGGAAAAAGGATGGGGAATTGGTATATATATGTTGTTTATATTGAAGAATATCGTGATCCTTTTTCCTTTGTATAACAGAAAACAAACCAAAACCTGTGACGTGCTCTTGTATCTCAAAACTGGAAAAACAATCCCGTCCCAGGAATGCTGGCACTCTACTAGTTTCTTCATGTACCGTATTTATATCCCGTGTTACAGTATCGAATTTAATTTTGATTGGTAGATGCACCAATGCGCCTTTCTTTTCTTTTTCTTGTCTTTCACTCCTTCCCTTTTTTCATTCTTCCCGTTCTTCCATTCCTTCAATCATTTTTCTCCATTGCATCTCAAAGTCTTGGGAGGGCTCAAAGTTCAACCGCGGTGGTTGACTTTTCGCTACGTCTTGCTGCAAGCTGTGCGATTTATGACATACAATTGTGAGAAGATATGGTTGCTGTATCGGGGGTGGCTATAAGCCAAACATGGCACAGAATGGTTTCGGATAAGCTTTGTTTGGCAAGAGGCTCCAGTGGAACGAGACCTACAGATTTCAGCACCATTCCGTATCCACCAGCGTTCGAGCGCTCACGTGGCTTTCATTTGTCTGAGGCGAGTTATCTGGGCGATCGGCTGAAATGTTGCAACGACGCGAATGGAAGCTTGGCGACGCATTGCAGCTGTAACTTCGAGTGAACATTTGAAGCAAAGATTAGATTACGAAGTTGGAAAGGGACTTACTAACTTGGAACATATTGGTAGGAGTGTTGCAACTCGTGAAGTTGCTTTTAAATTTTAAAGAAGTGCGTGATTTGTGCATCCACAGTCTACGTTTGCTTTCAGGGCCAATTTCCAGCTTGTCTTCTGGAGATAACTTTCGCTCCCGAATGGTCTCCTTCCTGTCTCTGGCCGCACCTTTATCTTCCTACTTCTCACTTCTCTCTTTGCTTCTTCCATACTGCCGGTGGGCTGCTGCCTTGTCGTCCGGCTTGTCTTCTTGCTTGACTCTGTTGCTGGGCGGGTCGCAACTTTAACTATCTCTTTTCTTGTCTCCCTCGAGTACACGCGTGTACAGCGTCCACAGCGATCTTCACGGGACTCTGCCCGTCCTTGCTCAGTACGCAAAGTCAAAAACTAAGATCATGTCAGCAAATGTTTCTTGTACGCTTGACAGGGCAAGGCCATGCATACTTTGGGAAGCACGAGGAGAGGGTCGAGGAAGGCAGCTATACAGCGGGAAGGCATGTTGCCACTGCATTGCATGCTAGTGGCTTCGCTGGCGTGCGTATCCTTTCTAGAGCCTTATCTTTCTGTCCTATGGTTGATGTGGTGCGGTTTTTGCTGTTCAACCTTCATAGTTGGTGTTGGAAGCTGCTCTTGATGGTGTTAGAACGTTGTTGCTTAGAACTCTTGAAATTGAGGTGGATATAAGGAATTTACCTCCCTTCCTCTGCTGACTACTGTAGTAGCTATGAAACCAGCAGAAAACGAGGCCGTGTTGGGCCATGCTGCGACCTCATGCGAGGCACCTCTGAGGTGGGTCAAACATGATATCCACCAAAGTTCAGTACAGATCTTTAAACTTTTCCCATCGAAACTTTGGAAATCTGCAGAATGCTTGGAAAGTGTCTGCGCCAGATCTTCTGCGACAATTTGGCGCTGATAGGGGCGAAAGCTTGGGATGGTACACCTTGTCCTAGCAACAACTGGGATTGCCTATTTCTGAGCCTTGCCTTTTGTCGGTGTTCCATCATGGCAGTCGTGGTTCTGCATCGGTTATTGTTCCAAACTGCAAAGCAAACGGAAAAAACCAGCGCTTCTGTTACCTCAGGATTGACGACTTTGACCCAGCAAAAGCATCAGATTTGAGCCTTGATCGCAATGTCAGCGTGGTCAGCATGCGCCAATTTTTGCCAGAAAAAAACGCACATGACATCATCCGCTTCAGGGAACACCGTTTTTTTGGAAGGCCATGTTCAGTTTCGCTTGGTCACAACACGAAATAAATTCCAGGAAGTTTTATACGCCACCAGACCTGGTGAGCTTCATCATTGCAGCTGGCGTGGTGGCACTGTGTCCTTTAGCTGCAGCCGTGGTTGCAGATGCATGGAACGGTTTGATACAGGGTGTGACAGTTCTTCGTCCTTGGGAAGCATCCTTCATGGAAAGCATGGGCGTTTGGGCCCGAAATTCACAACAAGCTTTTTCGAAGCAATTATGATTCTTTAATCTTGCAGAGTCTAGTCCTGCCCATATGCACAGCTACACATCTCTTTTCACACCTTTGTTCCCTTTCCCTTAATTTGTGCCCTTGGAGAAACGGGCAGTTGAAACGCTCCAAGTTCTGGTGCTGGCAATCTTTTGGTCGCTAATCGTGCGATTTTGTTACTTGGTTGCTGAGAGAACGGGGGGGGCTTGGCGGATGTGTGAGTCAGTTTTCAGTGTTGCTCACTGAAAACGTTTGGGGCCTAGGCGACTGCACCAGCAGCTGTAAGAAGAAGTGGTCACGTTTACAGCAGCTAGCGAGCCGGGAGGGCGAGGACTTGAGTCGGGTTGGGTGAAGGGCCATGAGGTGCCAACTCATTTCTCAGCGCATGTTGGACTAATCCTGTATCCACTTTGATTGCAGGATGAAAACGAGGTGGAGGTGCCATCAGGGTAGCCTTTCGAACGAGAATTGTTCAGATTTGTACCCTCCACGCAAACTCGTTTGAACTGGGTAGAATGACAGGAAATCTCCATCCCCATGTAATGTGGCTCCATGGTTTTTATTGCCAACACATCAAGCAACCTCACTGGGACGATCTCACTATGTTGAGATAGTGCACTTGCAGAATCCACGCGGCCCTAGTCAGCTTGAAGTCTTGTGAATTGTCACTTTGAAGGGATTTTTCCGAAAGATTTCAGTCAGAATTTGGGAGTTCGATTTGAAACCACCATAAATCTCTCACACCTCCAGCAGCAGGTTCCGCAGTGATGGCTCAACCTTGTTTCGGTAGTTTCTTGGAAAGGCTTCCCGTGTGATTATTCCACAACATGCAACATAGATATAGATATGATATGTATACTATAATGATATTTAATGTACATAGTTATATGTCATATGATAGTACATATTAAATCTATGAGATGATATGCAGTATATGTGCAAATATATGCGCATATTTAGATACATCATTTTACCCAAGATACGTTCAATGTCAATAGATACGTCCGCACATTCTTTTTGAAACTGCCAAAGCCAACGTGCTGTGGCTCGGGGGGACGGCTTCGCAGCTAGATACCTGGAGGGGCGACTCCTTTTCGCGCCCTCGAAAGGACGGTGGCGATGGTGTCAGAAGAAAATGACTTGGATGTTGTCAAGCAATGCATAGAGATGATAGAGCAAGAAGCTTTGTCCCTCATGGGCGAAGCAAGTAGTCTTGATGACGGGAAGTTTGAAGAGGTATTGTCTGCTCTTGGTGCAGTTTCCGTTCCCAAGAACAGTCCTCGAAATATTCAAAACAAGTTGTCTTTGATCAGCAGAGGTATGAACCTCCTGTCTGAGCAAATTCAGGTGAAAACTGAAGAGCTGAAACATGCCACGGAGAACTCTGAGACTCCGGGCAGTGGTGGTGCTGTGGCCTCCTTTGTGCCTGTGTCGCCTGGCGAAACAGAGCCCGTCGCATCAGAACCGATGGCAACAGCTGGGAGTCATAAGATCAAGATCCGATCCGAAGCGCCGAGCCCAGAATCCATGCCGTTGTTACCTCCAACACCAGAGCAGCCAACGCCTGGCACACGGGCCGTCATTCCAGTGGCTGGAAGTCCGACACTGCCATTGCCGCAACTACCTGAGAGAGCGAAAGTGGAGGTGTGTGACCAACCAAGGGCCAATGATTGGACCCCTGCAGGCTCTCCACGATCGCAACCCCAAGAAGCACCACAACCGGGCACGACCGCCACGCTCTATGCTGAAACCTTGGCACGCTTGGCACAATCTCATGAGGATATGAAGCATCGCATTTTGGCCCTCGAGGCAGAGAACAAACGGCTTCAGGATGAGGCAACTGTGCGATCCCTCGAAGAGCAAAATCGCATGGTGCAGATTCAGACGTTGCTACGCGACGGCAGCGAGCTGTCAAGCAGCTTAGCCCTCGCCAGTCGCGGCCCTGCTCGACCCAGAGGAACAGCTCCGCCGCAACGTTCTTCCAAGCTAAAACCCAGGCCTGAGCCAAAAGTGGCCGCGAGGCCACGGAGCACAACACCAGACCCATCGCACAGTGCATCCTACAACCGACCTGCTTGGGATTCTGGTCGCACCACACCAGCCACATCTCGGCTACGATCCAGCACCATGGCAAGCATAGCCAGTGCAAGCTCCGGGCGGTTGACACCACCTGCGCCTGGGAGGAAAACACCACCCAAACCCAGAGTGGCACCAGCCCCACCACACCTCGGACCGGCCGCGAAGACAGCCGAGAGTGTTCCACGACCCTCTCCACGAGTCCGACCAGCACCTGCACCAGTGCCAAGTGCAACCATGACATCATCAATGAGGTCAAGTGCAAGTTTGTCGCAGTCCATGCGATCTTCAGCTTCGCAGACTCCAGCTCCTCCAGTTCCAGCCCCACGGCAACTCAGTCGCACATCCTCTCCCTCCAGGGCTAATGCCTCTCCTTCGCGCGGACGCACCTTGTCCCCACCACGCGGTGGTTCCAACAGCACCGTGCCCAGGACGATGACCCCTGCAGCACCCAGTTCTAGGCCTAGCTCTCCACGGAAATTCAGTGAGAAAGAGCTTCCCATTGGTTGGCGGCAGATGTTGGCAGATTCCTATTGCACGGAGACTGGACGTCCCATCGTGGATCGAATTCAATTGCTTGATTTTACGAGCACCAAAAAAAGTGAAGGCAGCATGTACTGGGTCAATGCCCGCCTCCGTTGGGCCGACCTACGGATCACGGATGCAGGGCGGGTACCCAAGCGTGGTGAGGTCTTGGCTCTCTTTGTGTTGCAAGCGAGTCCCAGCCAACCTCGTCAAGGTCCTGAATGGCATTCCAATGGTCACAGGGTGAAGACGGCAATGGCCAAAGCGACAGCCAAGGACAGAGGTAAGATGACAAGGAGCCCCAGCCTGACTACTACTTGGCAGGTGGCCTCAATGAGAATCCTCCGCAACTTACCTTTTCACGAGGAGTATAGCACTGTGTTGATGGCCAACATCGGTGTTCAGTTGCTGCGCTGTGCCTTGCAGATGGAAGTCCCCAGGCGCATCACCCACCTCGTGCGTCCGCCTTCATGGACGCCGTCACGGGGCATGAGTTATGCGAGCTTGTGAAGGACTCTTAGCCTTGGATCCTGTGGAAAGAAAGTGGGAACTTGCAAGGGATCCAATGGATGTGAAGATGAATGCCTCGGCCCTGCGTGTTTACGGATGTAGATAGCAGGTTTGGCAGACAAGTCGGTACTTGATTGAGCAGAAAAACAATGAAAACACACATGCTGCAGCGAATCTGTGATTTCCAAAGATTCGGCAATTGAATGCTGAAAGCATGACACAGACAGCAGCTGTGATGTACTGGTAGTACCTACAGCCACACCCTTTGAAGTGGATGCTTGAGAGGTTTTGTCAGTAAGTGATTTTTTGTGACATGAGGTGATGGATGCTCCACTCTCAACCAAGCCTGCCTTCCACCCGTCCGGTAGCCCAGGTTATGGGGTGAGATCTTTTTTACTGTTTTCAGGAGGAAACTCAAAAAGGGTCCTGTTCGAAAAGTATGTGTATGTATACAGGACCATTTTTTCTGATAAGCTGTAGCACTGTAGCACTAGAAACTTTGAGAGAAGTAAGTGCATCCCTGCCTGCGCTCTTTCGAGCGGGGGTTCAAATGCCCTCTGCACAGGAGTTCGACGCAGGATGCAGCTGGCACAATTGGTGAGGCCACAACTGAATGCACACTCAGATGGCACATCAAACTGATTGAAGAGAGGCTTTCCGGCTTGGAAGTACTCTGCAGATGATGCGCTTTGCGTGAAGTTGGGTTGATGCAGATCATGAAGTTTTGTCGAACATTGTTGGATATCGTGTCGTGACACTTAGATACATCATATGAAGCAGTGATTTGCCCACTGGGATGAGTTTGCCAACACCTGCATCACCAATAAGAGCCTGGGTTAAGCCGTAGCAGATAACGTTCTTGGCCGATCGGTTAGATAGGTCAAAAATCAAGGCAAAACGGATCCGAGTGGTTTTTGGAAGGATTTCATGCAGAAGGCCAACTCTGGTGGGGTCCGCCAGAGCAGTCGCAAACGAGGCGAAGGGGAAGAAGGGAAGAGACATGCAGAAGGAAATGGCGCGGGTTTGGGCAGAGTTGCTTCTGCCTTGTAAGTAGTGGAATACTTTTTTGGGGTATAGTTAGATATATTGATAATTCAATTAGAATATATATATATATATATACATTCTATGTAATTACCACTTTTTTCCCAAAATTTCAATCAGTTTGTTGGCATGACTTGCACGACCTAGAGATGTGAGGTTCAGTCGTTGTTTCCCAGAAGTTTTTTTTCCTGATTGAATTCTACCCAATTGAGATCAAATGTGTGTTTTTCTACCACGTTTTCGGCAGGTCCAAGTAGACGTCCGCGCCCTAGCCTGCTTTTTGAGATTGGGCATGACTCTCAAGGATTTTGAGCTGAAATTTGTTTCTTCGAATGTTGCGCACTTGTGGTTTTCCATAGCCGGCAGCGACAAGCTCCGTCAAAAGATGCTCCAGAGAAGCCGTGCGTTTGGGACACTGGGTGATTGTATATCATATTTATATACATATATATATATATACCATACTATACACACATACATCATCCACATTTACATGCAGTAGATTGGTAGATACATATGTGCTGTGTACTCTCTCTCTCTCTCCCTCTCTGTCGGGCTTGGCTCCTTGCCTAAACATGACTCTGTGTGCTGTGTTTTGTGCCAGCTGGAGTCTACTTCTGATCCCAAATTCCTGTAAGGAAAATCTAGCAAAACGCTTGGTGGTCCTTTAGTGCCAGCCCAAATCACAGTCTGCTGCGCTTCTCGTTGAGGTATTCAGGAGGAGGAGGAGTTGGTGATCAGCCCAGAGCTGGGACATGTCCCCGAGGCTGTGGGAAAGTTGAAGCAAGCACATCGCAAATTATTTGCCCTTGTTGCAAGGGCATCAACGACTCAATGTAGGCACATACTTAGATAAAGAATGGTATAAGGTACGAATATGTAGCTAGAGAGGTTACTCGCGAGCTATTCTGTTTTGTGAAGGTATCTAGTGTTTCATGCATGTAGACTAGACCGCTGCAAAGAAGGACCATCGTTCACCAACCGACCTCTCAGAATATATTTTCTTTTATGATGGATTGCGGCGTGTCCTTTTCAAAGTGTTATTGTTGAGGCAGTTGAGTGTGACTTGTGAGGCGCTGCTGGCCCTACCAGGGGTTGTCCAAGAGCTGGAAGTGGTTGTAGAAGAGAAGAAGGGTGAGGCAAGTGACCAAAACTGGGATATACTCGCTGAGTTTTCGATTCTTCAGAAGTTTCGCAGGCTCCCATTTCCCAATTATATATATATATATATATGTTTGAGTTAACTTTTCTTTCTCCTTCAAGTTTGCCTTTCTGGACTCCTTTGCCGTGTCAGTGACCCCTGACGATTATGATATGGACACAGCTACTTGGACGCTGAAAATACGTCGATCTGTACATGTGCACGTACATGTGCCTGCTCATGTGCACACACACACATATTATTGGTATATATATTTGCAGATACATATCACATACTGTGTATATGTATACACACCTAAACCTAGAACCGCATACATACATACATTACATACATACATACATACATACATACATACATACATACATACATACATACCTGCCTGCCTGCCTGCCTGCCTGCCTGCCTGCCTACCTACCTACCTACATACATACATACATACATACATACATACATACATACACACGCACACATACATACATACATACCTACATACCTACATACCTACATACCTACATACCTACATACCTACATACCTACCTACATACCTACCTACCTACCTACCTACCTACGTACGTACGTACCTACATACATACATACATACATACATACATACTTACTTACATACATACATACATACATACATACATGCGTATACGGCAGATAGCAACACATCTCTTTGTCAAGTCAGCAAGACGTGAATCCACATACAAAATGCTTTCTTGCTTGTATCCTTTGTATGTAGATTTGGTGCGTTCCTGGCTTGATAAACGAGATAGAACTGATAGGCGAACATGGCCATGAAATGATCCATCACGGGTATGAATGATGACCATTGATCAGCATACACAAGACATGCTGAACACATGTCAGGCGCGGAACAAGGCGCTTGAAGAGGACAACTGTTTCTTTTGGCTACTTCCACCCAAAAGCTTAGACGACGACGACACGGATGATGATGATGATGATGAAGAAGAGGAGGAGGTCGAGGAAGAGGAAGATGAATAGGAAAAGGGAAGGGAGGATGAGGATGGTAAAAATGATGACGTCTGTGCTGATGCTAGTCTGCTAGTGCTAGTGGTAGCAGCTTGGGGGTAGCAGCACTAGGTGTGATGACTGGAAGAATGAGAATGAACAAGGCTGCGCCAATCCGGCTTTTGGCAGGTCTAACTGGCTGTCCAAAACCAAGTATCATTCACATCTTCCGGGTGCCCTTCCTGCAACACTTTTCGGCCAGGAGTGCAGGAAATATCTCAAGTGGGAAGCTCATGAGAAGCCCTTGACTGAGCTGAACGATGATGATATCCACCCGCACTTCAAGAATTCGGGCAACCTGAATCGTTCCTCGGTGCTTATTGGTGAGTTTTGGGTTCATGTTTGCCTTGGGTGCCGCCTTCGCTAAAAATCAGAACAAGAATTGTCGTCGGTAGAGCATGTGCAAGTAAACTTGGAAAGCTTGGACTCTACTTCCCAACTCTGTCGATGAGGAGCTCGGATTCTCAATTCATAGCAAGCTGTGTGGGCTGTGAAGATGAAGTTTCTGTGTGGATGCTGCAATTTGAGGCTTTGTTTTGATGGCAGAACAAGCTAGGAAGCAAAAAGATGCTGCGCTCTCGCCTCTCATAGACTCTTGACATCAGAGTGGACTGAGTCGACAGGCCTTTGGTGTGAGTTTGGTAGCTGTGAAATGTAGTGAGCCATGCTTTGAAATCCCTAAATGGAGTCGAATCTTTGGAACCGGACCCGAAGATATTGGAGTTGCCCCAGATGCGATACTGTAAATGCACCTCTCCGAGGAACCTCGACCGCCTTCAGCACACTTTCCATCAGCACCAGGTAGGAATGCTGCTGCACGTGCACTCTCGTACAATTGATTTGGGTGCATTTGCAAACAATCGCAACGGCAGGTTCTTGGCTTCACGGTTGAGAGTTCCAATTATTTGATAATTTCAAATCAATTCATTGTGAATGCAACTGCTTTGCCCCACAGGCGTGATGCGCTCTGCTCGTCCCAGCACCACTGGAGGAAGCCGAGGTTTGACAGTGGTCGGGCCGGGCTGGGTGCGTCCTGAAATCTAAAGGGTCCCTTTTGATGAAGTGAAATGAGGCTGCAGCATGGCTAGTGAAAGACCTAGCAAACACACGGCCAAATCGTCCCAAAATTATTGCCCTGTCATGGCGCAGTGCAGGCCACCAGACAGTGCAGGCTTGGGCTCGCCCGGTCTCTGGCAAACGCCCTCGACCCGGCTCCGCCGCGCCGGCATCCCGGGGTGGTGGCGCGGTGCCGGTGCGGGTGCGGCCGCAGAGTGCACAGCGGCCTGGGATGCTTGGCTGCAATGTTGGCACTCTGTGCATGCTTGTTTGATGTGCAGGAAGAGGTTTGACGGGCAGGATTTGGTGGGATCAAAAGAGGTCGCAGAGTTATTTACGTGCACTACTTTAAGGAGCGCGATGCCGCCCATGATGCCTCCATCTGCACCAGCACGTATTGAAGTGGCCAACCTGTAGCTGTGATTGGTTGGAAGCTACCATTAGAATCTTAGAGGCCTGCTCAGGGCATGTGGAGCAGAGGGGTGTCATGAAGGGCTGAGATTTTCCAGCAGTGCTCATAAGTTGAAATCGTGTGAAAGGAAAGCAGGAAAGTCCAGGCAACTTCCCTTTCAGTAGGAAGCCAAAGATTGCAATAGGAAAACGAGGTACTGGCTACACTGCCGGTGCCTGACGACTTTGCATTCTTGGTCATTCGACAAAAATGCAGCAAGAGACTCAGGGTTTTGAACTTCAATGTCTTTTGAGGCATCCAGGCATCTGAGTGAATATAAATAGAGTAGCCGCCGAATGAACGCGTTTTGACATTAGGCCATAGGATAGCGCAGGATTTCTGGTGCCAGTTTGCCAAATTGGTGCTCTTCAAGCAGCAAAAGTGATAAACAAAGTCATGTTTAGCTTGCTGAGTATGGCATGCAACACATTTTTCCTGTCCAGTTGGCATGGCATGGCCAGTCAACTGAATCAACTTGGCAAACCTGGCCCTTCAAGCTCGGCTGGCCTTGGATTGTTTCCCTAAGGGAGATGCCACTTGGCCGCTTGGATCGGGCTGTTTCACATCCACTCGTTGAAAGGGGGGACTCGCTTCGGGTGGGTCACCGGCAGCGTTACCTATGGCGGTTTCCTGGCCATGCAGCCCAACAAAAACAGAGAGCCTGAAGCTGATTCAGCATTGCCTCAAGGGGGGTGTTGGGGAGACATGTTGAGGATGCTTGGAGGATGTTTGATTTTTTTTTCCTTCTCCTCCATTTTTGACGCCGGAGCAGACAAGCCGTGGGCCCGAACCTCACCGCTTGGAGGGATGAGATGCAGTGGATCAGCCGAGGTGAAGTTGATGGGGCTGCTGCCCGGCTGGCACGACTGGAAGAGGATTGGACATTTTGTTTCTTGACCTTGGCAAGCTCAGAAAAAATATGAAAATATGTTTGGATAGGTTTGGATCATAGCTATACATGTGGCGGTTTGATGCCGCATGTACAGCTACAAGTCGGGTGAGCTCAAATTGAGGTGTCCGGCTTTGCTGATACCGGACATGACTTAGTTTACGGTACATACAATAATATATATATATATATATACTGTATATATATATATATGCATTTTATTATTTATACAGTTTGCCAGGTTTTTCTTTGTTTTTGGGACATGACCCTCTTTAAGTCCTTCACCATTCACAGACGAAACTGCTTGTTTGGCAAAAAATTCCAGGAGTTGAGATGTGCTCGTTCTGAGCTGAAAGCATTGCAACAGCAGCGTTTAGTGTCTTGGCAACGTTCCCCTAGCTGGAAACAAATTAGGCTCGCTTACATCGTCTTTGATGTACTTTCAGTGGGGTTTTCTGCAATTCCACCCGAGATTTGAAGACTCGGGTAATTTTCGGTAAGCCACAATTAATCTAAGGTGATGGCTCACATTGCTTAGCTTGTATGGGCTTGTGTAATTGTAGGGACTTTCAGTCATCAATGCCATTAAAAATCAAGTGAACGTCTGGGGCTGAAAGGTCTAGAGATGAGAAGACGATTTGCACGCACATGCACGCATTTCTGTTGCTACAATTTCTCCTGCCACAGTGGACATCAGCAAACCCTAGATGTATGGCAAAAAGATAAACTCGGATTCACAGACAATTCGCGTCGCTTGAGGTTGAGCAGGAACTGATGGAAGCCAAGCAGAGCCGCTTGGAAGCTGTACTGCTGGAGCTGCGGCCTTGCAACTGGAAGGAGCTCCCATGGGCTACTCATGTGGTCCTCCAGTTGTTTCCTTTCCAGACTCCTCCCTTGAAGGACACAGCTCCTGAAAGGCGTGATTCAAAATGGGCGCTGGGAGGTTTTGTTTGGATTGTGGATTTGACCTACTCGTAAGGTGGAATGGGGGACAACGTCGGCATGGAAATTCCCATGGATGTGCATTTTGCACTGGGGGTCATGAAAGAACTTTGGCGGCGGGTGATGTGTCCACGTTGCAAGAGAAAAGAGTATTAGCTATATATCTCTTATATGAATTGTTGTCCGTTTCCGAAACTTTCTCAATGGCATCTTTGGCTTCCATGTTTGGATGTGCAGAGTTGTTCCGTTGCTATTCAACGTGCAGTTGGGATTCAGGCTGCAGAACCAACAGGAGACACAAAGTTGGGCACAGCCCGTTGCCACCGGTGCCAAGTCTCAGTGATGAGCAAAGGGTCTTGGGAGAGGTACCAGTATAATGATACAGTAGCACCACCAAAAAAAACAAATGGTACTGTCAAGTAACGGGATTGTAGCCAGTTCTAGCCTCAGACACCGCCCCTGAGCCTTGAACTTCTCAAGAATCCTGGGAAGCTTTCGTGTAGGCAACGAAATGATTGCTGCTGTCCTCAAAAGTGTTCTTCCAATTGGCGGGGTTTACTAGAAGTGCCGTTTATAATTTGCTGGAACCGTCTATTGTCTATTGTACAACAACAAAAGTGGTAGGAGAATGCAGCAAGAAGTGGTAGGAGAACGCTGTGCATCAACAGTATTATGCTTACATGATGCGATGGTAGATGACTAACATTGCATTGATCTCAGTTGTACTCCCCGGCCACAGCACTCTCCATGACCCGATTGTTTACCTCGAGGTGTGGCTGCTGACAATGCCCAGTGTTGCAGGGAAGAGAGGCCATTGGCAATGTCTTCTATACGTTGAGATTTCCAACAAATCTTCAGTTCTGTGGTGTGAGCGTCTCATGGCTGTCTTTTGCAATAGCAGCCCCTGTCTTGTATTGAAAGTTGGTGAGGGTCGCCATTGAATATGTATGTATGTTTGTTTATAAATAGTCATACATATGATTTCTCGCCCTAAAACTCCATAGCAACATGTGAGTGAGAAGTCTTGAAACAGAATGATGGAGCAACATACCATGGGCGATAGTTTCACATAAAGGTCGAGCTGTGAATCAAAAGAGATCAAAGGAGCTTCTCTTCACAAAACGGAAATGAGTCAGCATTGATATTTGAAGATTCGCGCTTTAAAACAATCACTCTTGAAGTCTCCGTTGTTGTTTTGCGAATGAAGTTGTTGAATTGGGGGGTGCGTGGTTCAGAACGCTTCCTCAAAGTTTGTCGGCTCATATTTGGTTGACACTAGTCTTGAGCAAAGAATCACTGATTTTTGTTTTACAATTTTTCCATCATTGCCATCCACCTGCAATTCTTGAAGGATCACCCAGACTTGCAAATGAAAGCCTTCAACTTCCAGCGGCAATTTTTGGTCATAGACGTGTAGCTCCATTGCGATGGCCCTGGCGCCCATAAACACCCAATGGCATCTGCATTTGAAAGTTGGATGCATAGCTTCATTGCCTCAGGCACATTGTTGGGGAACGGTGTTAAAACAGGACAATTTGGGTTGGAAATGGTGGTTAGAATGTACTTGCATTTAGGACTCTCACCTGCCAGGCACTGCCTGCCCCAGCCACCCCGCAGCGGCGGGGTTCTACTGCAGCTGCCTTGGCAGCGGTAGCTTTTGGCTGCGGCCGTGGCGTTCCGCCGATGCGGAGGGTCCGATGTCGGGCGGCTGTGAGTCCTTTTGAAGCTTGGTGATTTGTGGGATTTTGGCCTGAGGAGTGATGGTGAGAACCTAAAGGATGGTAAAGTTGAGGATACGGTGAGTAGCAAGGTGATGGTGGAGGTAGGAGAGAATATGACAACTACCACACCTGTCAGATAAGACTTGCTCACATTTATATACTGTAGACTGAAGGTGTTTCACAGGTGGGACGCCAGATTGGTTTTCAGCGGTTGCACAATGCGCACGGTCAATGCTTACCACTGAATTACCCATTACTAATTACCTGTCCGTGTATGAATATGTCAATATTTCGGCACAGCAAATTGTTGTGGCTAACCCTGAGGAAATCACAGAGGTGCCCTCGAAGGGCTTGGGCGCAGTTTCTTGGCTGAAGGGGCAGCATGTGCAGTGCTTTACGCAAATGCAAATCCAAAAAAGAAATCCACATGCTGCACTTTTCTTGTAGATGCGCTTTCTTCTTGTATGGAATGGCAAATAACAAAAGATACAAAGAGCATTTTTTCTCTTTCTTTGCGGAGATACTTTGATACTTCTTGAAATTGAGGTTTAGGCCTTGTCTGAAATTCAGTTGCACTGGGTATGTTTATGGGATTAAGTTCCATCAGAACTTCCATCTTGGGATTCAGTCCTGGTGGCTGCAATCTCATTGTAATTTCTATTCAGTCACCTCCTTTGGAGGTGTCAGCACTTGATGTTTCAAGTAATATTGCTGTAATCCGTTTGTGGATGAAGCCACATTGTTTTCAACCTTGGCTCAAGTTTTTTGTGAAGAATTGCTGCCTTTCGCGCTCCAAGTCGCGGCAATGCCTCAGCGGACCTCCAGGCGATGGCTACTTTTTGCCATCTCCTTAGTCTTCGTGGTGCGCCAGGCCCAGCTGCACTTCGCGGTGCCATCCAACTCCAGCTCCAGGCGTAAGCTACTCGGCTTGACCGGGGCCTTGCTAATTCCACAAAATCCAGTGGCAGCAGAAGAGGAGATTCCATTGGGATCCATCCCAACCAATCTCAAGGCCACTGTGCTAGGCGAAAAGGTGAACACTCCAAATGGATGCACCTATGAACCGCTGGACCTTGGTACGGAGGAAACAGGTCCCAGGAATGGTCCTCCGCGTGGAGGATCCACTGTCATTCTCAAGTATACGGCCCATATAGATAGCTTTGATGGCCCCGTTTTTGATTCCTCAACACTCCGGGGTCAGCGAAAGCCCAACAAGGTAGACTTCGTTGAAAGCCGTTTGAATGTCGACCCTTCCTTGCCTCCTTGTGTCTTTGAAGCTGTCAAGCTCATGAAAGTGGGTGCCAAAGGACGTGCCACATGCCCTCCGAAGCTCAGCTACCAGGAGGGCAAAGTTGCCTTTGATGCGGATGAGAGTGGGGAAGTGAAGAAAGTTCCTGCTGGAGCCAGCCTGTATTATGAACTCGAGCTGGTTCGCATCATCAAGCCATGAAGTCGCCCTATGGGCCTTTCTGGTGGCGGACCCCCCCCAAGAAAAACCAATGCTGGGAAACATCGACGCGCGGCGATTTTCATTGGCATATCCGGAGAAAAGCAGCGGTCGGGCGGTGATTCATGATGCCGGGAGGTCAGAAGAAAACGATTGGTGCATATTGGTGCCAGTGTTCAATCACTGCCTTCCTTTGAATTCTTTTGAACTTGAGCGGCATTTTTTTTTGAGCTGAGGTAGCCACGCGAGACATCAAAGAAGGCGAAGTGGTGGTTGAAGAGCGACCGTTGGGGATGCCCAGTCTAATGTTAAGGAGGCTTGAAGCATGCCTTGGATCCTTCCCTCGTGCTGTAATAGCGCTGTACATGCATCACCACTGCGTCACTTCCAGGCCTACCCACCTTTTCTCAATGGGCATTTCCAGCCAGCTCATTGGATTCCAATCTTGGATGGTAAATTTGTTGCAAGTTTGTAGCAGCATCTAGTCGTTTATGCTCAAAGACTGGTTTCGTTGTGCACTAGGCCTATCACCTACGTAGATGGGCCAGATTGGGAGCGAAAGATACAGGAGCAGTTCGCGCCTTGGTCATGTTAGATCTCTTTTTCTTCTTAACATCAGTGGGAAATAAAAGAATAACCTGAGCAATTTGTTCATGGACCATTGAGGGTTCCATAGTTCCATGAGTAGTTTCATTCAATTAGATGCAACGCCTCACTTTGGCTTCCGCCTTACTGAATTTGATTCATCCCTCCCGATATCAAGGAGGCGCTGCCGGCCAAGACTCAAGAGGCATTGATGAGGCTACATGATGTGAACGAGGACAAGACGCTCACAGGCATTTTCAACACCAACAGCAGCGAGGCTGCAAAAAGAGATCTTGGCAGATAGATTTTTTGAATTGTTCTTTGAAGAGTCCCTTGGTTTGGTTAGTTTTCTTTATGGAAAAGGTGCTATGGCACGATCATACTGAAAGGATCATTCATTGACTGATCATTCACTCTTTTCTTCCATCATGTCATCGTACTGCTGGACAGTTTGCAGTTTGCTTTGTCTTGAGTGTGATTTGACGTCAACATGCAGATTGCTTGAATTTCATGGAACCCATGAACCTCGAAAAAGTAATTGTTAGATAGCAGTTTTTTTTTTTGGTCTTCTCCATGTAGATACGGAATGAAGCGGAACACCCCCGCAGCGGCTTCCAGGCATTGGTTGCTACAGCGAAACGTTGGATGGAAGCTTGTGTGTTGTGGTGAGTCGCTTCAACCACTCCTGTTTGCCTAATTGACACTTGGCTTTGCAGTTTTTTTTTAATGGATGGGACCTGGGAGAACTTAGAGTTAGAGAAATTGATTCAACTTTCAACTTTGGTGAAGTAAATTCGATCAGGAGGTGAAAAGATCGTTGAGATTGCCTACATTTTTCATCGACTGAGGTGAACAGTTCTGGGATGATGAACTGTTCCGTCAGACGCTGTTTGCCTGTCAGGCGTGCCCCTGCTGTGGCGGTGGGGTGCTAGGTGATGTATCATGATTTGGAATGAGGATGGATATGATTGGACATGTAAGAATTGATGCGCAGGACACATAAGGGGTGCATAATTATGGGGTGCATGAACTTGCTCCAACAACAATGCCTTAAATAATTCTGCACAGGGTTTGTGTGGGTGTCATGGCTGGTTGGGATGGCCGCAGTTGGCAAGATCTTAAGATATCGCATGATCCTGAAGAAAACCCCACCTTGTTGTGCGAGGACATTCGCAAGGGAGAGGAGCCACGGATTGACTGGTTCGGGGGGAAGCTATGCCGTTATGTGCATCTCGCTGGGTCGTGTTGCGATGCCCTGCTTGGAATTATCCCCAAGCTCACCAAGACGTCCGCAAACTATCCCAAACTCAAAAACTGATTTGGCTGATAGATTCTGAAAGACGTTTCGAATTCCCGGCCCAAAACTTGCTTGAACTTTCAGGAGTTGTGTTTCTCCTATGTGGAACCTTTCTTATCCTTCGGCCAGCGCAGCCGAATCTTTGAAGAGCGCATCATGGCATGAATTTTTCAGCTGAACACCCCTGAAATCCCTAAAAGCGATGTGGCGTTCATGCGGAATGTAAGGCTGTAATATCATGTAATATCCACTTGGGTGGGATCAGAGAAATACTGACCCGTGATACGCAAAAATCTTGCAGTATATGATTTTGGTATTCCAATTATCCGATTTTGTGTCCTCCAAAGGCTATGCGTTTCAATGCCGTTGCCCGGCCTGCACCACTGGTACGGATGCCAGTGACCTGAGACGTGGGCGCCTGGGAGAGTTGATGAAGCAGTTGAACCGAGGCTGGTGGATGGTGGATGGATGGATAGGAAGAAACACATACAGATTTGATGGATGTGTTGGTATTGGTGTTGGTATTGCACTTGCGGTGGCCTCACCATTGAGAGAAGAACCTACGGGGGAAATAACTGCAAGGGGCTTTGATTGAAGGAGGAAGACTGCCTAGAATGAATGAAGCGTTGTTTGTGTGGCAGGTGTCAATGCTGATGGTGATGCTGGCGTTGGACTGGCAGAGGACCTTCAATTATAGACGTCAGAGGTGGGTTTGAATGTCCTTAGCCGGTCGTCGTGTGTCCCTATCCAGTCCCTTGGTCATTTTGCCATGGTGCTGATGTACGGGTGTTTCATGGCTTAAGTGTTGCGGCCCAAGCCATTAGGGCTGCGAATGGTCCCGCAGGTTCCCTAGCTTCGCGGGCATGGCAGGGTCACGGAAGGGCCTGGTGGGGGCTATGTGGATGTTTGGACATGTCCACTGTGCCCTGGCCTTTGGTGTTCGCATCCATTGCAGAGATGGAAGCAGCTACGTGGCACCCAGAAACCAAGTGCATCAGGAGATTCTCCAGCAGATAGAGCTTGATGGTGCCAGGCATGGAAGTCCTTTGTGCGTGGCTTTCCAGGCGGATCATCGCCCGGGCAGCTCTGAACACGAAGGCTTCTTTAGGGCTAAGATGGTCTTCCCAGAAGCCTTGATCTTCGAAACAGCCCAGGTGCCGGCTGGTGTGATACTATTCTGATAATTTCTGAGAATCCAGTATAAAGACATATTATCTATATAAATTCAACAACCTGACACATGACTATACTATTATCCTTGAGGAGGATGGTTTGTTTCGCACTTTTGATGAAATTTATTGTTCGGAGTTGATGTCATCGCATGTGGTGTCCTTGGGCAAGCTTTTCCTTCTCGCTTGTAAGAAGCAGTTTTCTGGGATTTGATAAACGAAAAGGGGCAAACAATAGGTAGATGGCTAGACGGATGCAGTGTGGATGAATGATTGCAAATTGCATGGATGGCAATGGGTCTTCAGCCTGCCGTTTCACAAATCACGACGCCGCTTGGAAGCAGGTTGAACGGCTGCAGTCTGACTTCATGGCCGATTGTTGGAGAAGACAGGCCTGGGAATGAACAGAGGGCAGCTGGGTTATTGGGTGGGTCCCCAGGGTCTTTCTAAGAATGTTGTTGTTCTGGAGAATGCGCTAGTTGAAGGCAAAGCCCAGCCTCTGGGTCAAGGACACAGATGCTCAGAAATAAGGCACATGGTCAAGCAGTTGAAGTTGGGATTCGGGCTGTTTTTGCCAAACCATGGCAACGTGGATCGAATGCTTGAAGTCCCATGTAGTGCATCCTGTGCTGACCGATGAAGCTATTTCCACCTACTGCCAGAGGTAGAACTCCATCATGACGAGTGAGAGGGGTATGCGTTTTTGTTTTTTGGAGAGAATGTGTGGGGGCATTTGGAGTTTTGAATTTGGAGGACTCAGATGGAGACGAGACTTTTTCGCGTCTACGCCGCGGAATGGAGAAAGCACTAGAGGAAACTTATATGAACAAGCAACTGCCAACATTTTTGAATTTGCTTGTGGCCAAACAATTTCAGGAGCCAGTTGATTTGTATGGGGAAAAACTAGTGATGATGAAGTTTCAACATCATCGAGTGACAATGGCACAGTCAAGAAGAGACATTGTGAACAGAGACAGTAGGAAATGGATACTACAACAACACACCAGCATATACCGAAGGATGACAGTCATTTCGTCCAGGTAGCACATTGAAATCTGGAAGCACATGCTATGGGCGTGCCATACATGTGGTCAAAAAACTGAAAGAAAAACATCAGGATAAGGTTGTGAATCTGAGAACTATGACATAAAGCAAGGATTTGAATTGCAACATGTCGAGCTGATAAATGGGATAGGGACATTTTCTTTAAAGAATTGAAAAAAATGCATTTCCATGCGGACTGATCATTTTTGTTGGTTGGATGGCAATGATGAGCTTTATGTCTTGCAGGTTATGGGATGCAGTTGCTAGTGGAAGATATTTGATAAGCAATGACAAATCGTTTCTTTATCCTTTGCCTCAAATTCCAGGGTTTGGCTCCCACAGTCCATGATGTCTGAAACAGGTACTTTGCAAAAAGCGTGCCAAAAGAGCTGCCTCTTTTCCAAATACCTAAATAATTGCACGTGCAAAGGTAAATGCTGTGACTTCTCGTATTCATTTTCTTTTGATAGACTTGTACATGTATAAATATATTATGTATATATACACATAATGGGCTTGGGCCTGGCTCAAAGTGCGAAGTGCAGATTTACCCCTCATGTTTTGAAGAGTCGTGAAGATGGGACTCCCACTACTTTGATATGATTCACATAAACGTAGCTTTGCCGAATGGGCACGCTGAACTTCTCACACTTCTGCCTTCTTCCACGGTTCAAGATGTAAGGACAAAGGCCCAACGAGTCTTTGGAAAAAAGTGCCTCAGACTTATCACTGCCAAGCATCGAGTCCTAGTCGATCCTGACAAAACCTTAGAAGAAGCAGAGATGGAGGACGGAGAGTGCCTTACAGCTCTGGTACTTCAACCACGACTGGCAGCAACAGGAAGTGCATTTGCCTTATGGTGTCATGGAGATAGCGCAATCGTTACCTGGGGTTGTGGAGACTATGGTGGCGACAGTTCCGAAGTTCGAGATCAGCTCAAGGGTGTGCAGCAGATTCAAGCCACAACTGAGGCCTTTGCTGCAATTTTGGAAGATGGATCCGTTGTGACCTGGGGTTCTGCATGGAGTGGTGGTGACAGGTCGGCAGTTCGAGATCAGCTCAAGGGTGCGCAGAAGATTCAGGCCACTGATTTTGCCTTTGCTGCGATACTTGAAGATGGATCCGTCGTTACCTGGGGCCATGCAGAGTATGGCGGTGACAGTTCAGCAGTTCAACATGAACTCAGATTTGTTTAGGCTAGTATAGCTAATTGTGTAAGCGGGCTTGCAAGACCTGAGCTCTTACATAGGGATCATCTTGGTTGGAGCTCCCTCTCGGACTGGTTGGTGGAGAAAAGGGTAGGTGCAAACGCAGCTCGTGGCCATGCACCAATTTTAGAAACACTTACTGTACATCATCTGCTCGAAACAAAGCTATCCTTTCGAATGCCACCCCTTGGTCTGCATGGGCCAACCATAGCATACTACAATGACCATCACAAAATAAAACATCCATCAGTAGATGTAATGTAGTAAGTCCCAGCACATGTGTATGCCATGAGTCATGAGTCATGCGTCACAAGGAGCCTTAGGAGATTTGTTGTAACACAACTTTTCAACCTGCATTGCATTCACCACAGTTTCAATTCTTCATAGCTGCACCCAGGCCAATGATAGAAGCCGCCTTTGCGAAGTGCTTCTTTGTTGCCTTGCAGCAGGGCTTAAGTTGCTTTGGGATGCCAAGAGAAGGCACCAAGATCCACGGAAGGCACTCAATAGCTTTGTACTGCTGGCAAATGAAGTGTCCTCGTCCCTCAGTGTGTGGCATGCTGAGGTTGGGGGATGCCTTTCAACCGAGGTTTCCATCTTGAAATGTCGACGTTTTCTTTTGCGTTGCTTTAAAGTGTAAACCCAAAAGAAGGTTAGAGGCTTACAGTTCAATGCTTTGGTTCCGACCCAGTTTTCAAACCTTGAGAAAGGTGAAGAAGTACTTGAGACCTGCTGTTCGATTCTGCCATAAATGTCTTAAAGATGACATGGAGGGAAATTTGCCCGAGCACTGGAGGGAGCTGAAGGACTGGATGGATACTTGGTGAACAATACCGTCATGATGAATTGATACATAAGAAAACTATACAAAACACATCTATGAAACATGTAACCAACAAAGGTAGTATGATACCAGCTCAAAGTATTGTCAGTTCATAGTCATAGCTATCTCCGACATCGACACCAAGATTCATCCTTATTTCTGGTTTGCCTCAGTGATTCCAAGGATGCAGTGCTATCACCAGAAGCCTTTGAACCAGCCCCAACTCCATGGAGGAATGTCATTTCACGGCGAAGGTGTCAACCTCCATGCGAGGTGGAGGGTTGTCGACGAAAAGCTAGCCGGATGAAATTGAAGCCCAGTGAAATTCGAGAGACCCAAGTTTTATGTGTTTTTCTGGGGGGGTTTGGTTCGATTTTGGGATGTACACAACTGTTTGTGTCCATTTTTAATCCATGAATTGGACTTGAAACACACAATCACTGATTGATGACTCGAGAGTGATGTGTTTAAGGACAGCAGATTCCTATGGCTCACCCGGCTGGCGCTGCGATCCTCATGGTGGCCGCTTGCCCTGCAACGTGCCGGAGTGTCCTCGGAACTCTGTTGGACGCGTGCAGTGGGATGACAAGTTTGGCTTGGCTGGACATCGATGCTATCAGCACGGCGCGCGACGCTGCGAGGTCTGGCAAACTCTGAAAAATTATGCGCCAGGGTGAAAAGATGCTACGAAGAAATACGAAGAAACCTCTAAATGGCCGATAATTATCTTAAAACATTACCCAGAACTTTGTGTGGAGACGGAAACCTCAAAAGAGTAACACCCCCCAGGTGACGTAAAGTGTTGCTGTAACTTTGCTGAGTTTCGACTTCATCATTTGTAGCATTTTGGGCTGCCTCATTATCGTGATAAAAGCATGTATTGTGATAAGTGATGAGATGGAAATATACAGCCATCAGTAGCGATAGCCCTAGCAATGCCAAGCGACACCCCGAGCGACACCAGTTTTTTGTGAAGTAAGGCAAGAAGATACCCATTGATACCCCATTGACCAAATATCTCACAGGATCTCACCACAATGCCATCTTTGTTCGTTCCTTTGCCTGTGCGCGTGAAGCCAATCTTTCCGTATCCATTCTCCAACTTTCAAGATGAATCAGAGTTCCAGATTTCAAACAAAAAAATAGCGGGAATTGGGAAGCGACACCGCAAAGATCAAAAACCTTGAAACCTGCGGCTAGCGACGGGGTTCCCCTCCCAAATCATGTTTCATCAAAGGAACATGTATCATCTTTTCATCTTTAGACAGTTGCTCAAAGGTGGATACCTCAGTCATAGGTGGAAGAAACTGCCCTCAGTTTCTTCCAGGTGGCACTGTGTCAGAGACCTGCCAGTGGTGGCCGCTGCAGCCTCCATCGTGAGACGATGCGCACGTGCAACGCGTTGGGATGCAACAACCGGCCCTTGGGTCTTGTGGCCGTCGCGGACGCACTGGGAGCTGCTGGGTATCGGTGTGGCACGCATGGGGGTGGCTGCAATGTGGAAGGCTGCACCCGAAGCCATTGGGGTTTTGCAGTTGATGATAACTATGGGCCAGCAGGACGGCGCTGCTACAAGCATGGAGGGAAAACCTGCAGTTTACCTGGATGCCAATGTAAGCCTGTGAGACATGTGCACATCCATTTGCTTGGAACAAGTTTTAGGGACTCGAAGGTGAGGCATCAATCCTGATTTAGTGGTGACCATTGTGAAGACAAGAATGTTTGCATAGTTTTGAAGGGTCACCAGTCAATCCACCTCAATCAGACAATTTCAGCTCCCTAGTTGAGTGCCTCCACTTCAAGGACCTGAAACTGTGAATTTTTCTTTCTGTCAGATGCACTAGTCAAGTTCAAGTAGCATAAAGATCCAGCACTAAATTATATAACTCATAAGGGGCTGTCAACTTCTCCAATGCATCATGCTATCTTTGAGACATTTGAAGCAAGGTGAGAGATCCTGATCACTTTGGTCCACCGGGCATTCGCTGCAAGAAGCACTGCTTGAAGAAAAGTGGACCTATGAAACTTGGTTTCCATGGCTCTTTGCATATCACGGTTATAGCTGTTATTCCAGCAAAGGTGAAGGAAGTTGATTTCCTCGCTTGTTTGTATTTGTAGCATCTTTTCAACTTTCACAGCCTTGTTGTTCAATTTGTCATTCTGTTGAAACCTCGTTCGAAAACGAGACTCTCGTATTCAAGTGGGGATGCTTCATCAGCCGAGGCAGAGAAGATCCAAAACGCCCGCTGCCACAACAGTGATCCCAGAGCATCCTGCTCAGTGTGGTCGGACGGAGTCTTGATCGCAGCATTTCTTTTGCCAAAGGCTTTGGGGAATCTGGTAGAAACAGCTTTTTTTGGTTGGAAAAATTGTCCTTCCAATGGGCCTTTGCATAATCATCATACATGGATGGAGTGGAAAAGTTGTCCCTCCAATGGGCCTTTGCAATAGTCATCATACATGGAGTTAGGCATTTCATGCTACGACTCGGACCGTGAACTGCCTTTTCCTGCCTGGACTCCAAGGATGGGAAGGGTTGGCGATGTAAGCGCCCGGTGCAGTCAGGATCTCGACATTGTACATACCATTATGCTGTACATGTTGCTCAGCAACGGCTCACCCGCCGCCGAAACGCGGCCAAAAGAACGGACGTGAGCCAAAGTTGAGGAAGTTGCTGGTAGGGTTGGGTCGATTGGGCACACCATGGTAATACCATGTAAGACCTACATGTTTCTCTATCGGTGCTTGAAGGATCATTCTTGTCACGGTGAGTCACCAGAGGCTGCGTGGGAAGAAATCTTACCATCATCTACTATTTTCATCCATTTTCGACCAATCTGATCAGACAGTTCATAGGTGATGATGTCATATGTGTCCTATGGATGACCCAGCCCAAGTCCAGCTGACCGTTGCAATGATCAGCTGCAAGCGAAAACATGCTGCGCCTGATTCTGCTCCACTTACTTAAATCTGGTTACAGCATCATATTCATTCATTTTCCACTTGAACCACGTGCACTTTTCAATTCATCCTCCTGTATCCTAATGTGATTGATCTGTCATTGATCAAGTCCACCCCGATGCCAGGAACGCGTCGCCGAGCTAGAAGTTGAATACAGACCCATCAAATGTCATGGTCTCTAAAGAGAAACGTCATGTCTTTGTTCAAAGTTCAGCACTTAACACCACGGCAGAAACATCAGATTCTTTCGGTCCAGGAGATGCAGCAGCTCTGTGAAGCCGAGGGGTTGACTCTGCAGGGCTTTCGTGCTCAGGTGCTTCTGCTGGCCCATGCCGGCTTGCAAAATCAGAAAGTTCACCGTAATTTCATCATGCCTCAGATGTTTCATAATCATTCACAACCCCATTCTCACTATCGGAGTATCGGCTGTACATTGCTTTGCAGCATTTCCATTGAACGATTGAAGATGCTGCTTCGTTCAGGCTGCATACCACGCTTTTCAGTGCTTGCTTTTGGCAAGACGGCCAGAGGAGGCACTGCTTCTCGTGAGGGGAGTTTTTTTTTTTGTTGGGATAACATGGAGAAATTGAGTGGAAAGAAATGGAAAGAGCAATGCTTGCAAGAGGGCTAAGGGATGCTAAGGGTTTGTCCATGAGTCCATGAAACCCTCTGGTCGTATAGGCACGACGATGGATCCGAAGCGCACGGCAAGCCTTGCAGTGCAGTCGCGGACCAGAGCATCCTGATGTGGAAGTTCTCAGAGGCAATGTAAAAGGGACATTGGAAAAAATCCCATGGGCAAAAGCAGCATGTTCAATGGGCATGAATGGTCATTTTGGCGTTAAAAAATGGGCTTCACAGCCTCCTCATCAAACTTCAAGTTGGTTTCATCGATTTCTGTTTTGACCTGTTGGTTTCAAGGCTATGAGAGAGATCCTTTGAGTCATCCAGCAGCTACAGACCAACAGATTGATTGGTCATCCTTGGCAGCAGTCGGGTTGGCAGCTGCCGGGGCAGTGGCTTTTACTCAAGGGTCTCATGATTGACCCTGGCAGTGCGAAAAGTACCCAAGAGTGGAGTTTTTGGTGTCAAAGTCCTGTACTCTTTGCTATTGGTTCCTTTAAAATGCCTTTTGGTTTCACCCCATTGAAGCCTCTGCAACTTTGATGCCTGCATCCAGTTGCTCCCTGGCAGATCGAAAAGAGGTGCGTTGGGAAGCATGTTGTCACGGACGGTTTGGGAAATGCCGAGGGCTGAAACGGATGGGCCCGGCCCTCCCAAGAGATTTAAGGCTTTGGAGCGAATCTGATCCATCAGCTCTTTGCAGGCCGGAGAGCCCATGGTCGACGGCGCAAGGCAAGACCTTTTGCATGCCATGAGTCATGAACCTCATGCTGTTCCCGAATGTCAACAATAATTGCTTGTTTTTAGACGACCTGTTGGGAATCCAACCATAGCACTAGCATACAGCAACTCGACCTCGCTTTTTTTGGAGCTGGGAGGTGTCTCAAAAAGGGACTTGCCGGGCCTTCAGAGGGGTTGAAGTGGACCACAGGCGGACCACCAGTTTTGAAACAAGTTAGTAGGCTCTGGACCCTGGGAGAGCCTTGTTCTTGTTTTTTTGTTCGCGCTCTACATTTTGGACAAAGCCACAGTGCAATCTCCTGACATTTTAGCAGAATGTCAGCATAACCCATACGCCGACACTCGCTTTGTGCATAGGGAGGCTACTGTCAACGGCTCATGTGTCCTGCAAATGAATGTCGAGCTGGAGACATGGATCCACAGTTCTGAAGTTCTGAAGTGCATGAGAACTGCAGCTATAGTTCCCTGCGGAACAATGGTTCTTCCAGGCTATCTACCTATCTACCTATCCACCTATCTGTCTATCTATCTACCTATCTGTCTGTCTATCTATCTATCCTTCTTTTCTCGTGTTTGTCCGTCTATCTGTTTATCTGTCTATATTACAATAGAAATTGGTAGAAAAAAGCGTAAGCTCATAGCGTCCGCTGTGATATCATCAATGGGTGGTTCTTTCAGTAGGAGGATGTTGCATGAAGAACTTTTTTGAGTCCCCGGTAGTTGCGAACTTCACTTGCTTTTCTCTTCAGATTCCAGTGGAGTGTCTCCTGTTTTCAATATTTGTCTCCATGTGCCTATTTTCCAAGTTGCGCAACTGAGCCTGTCCATTGACTCAATACTCATTGGATTTTGAGGTCCCCAAGAGAAAACACAGAGACGCTGGAGGGGAGCTCAGATTTGCCCCACACCAAAACCGTACATCAAAGAGAAGAGGGGACCATTTATTGGACTCCCAAATCTAGTAGTGAAAGCAGGCCAAATTCTTAGGCTAGGTCACCACAAAAGAACCTTTTTTAATACACGTACTTTGCCCAAGATGCGTGTATTGACACTAAATCCATTACTGCAATTCGAATTTGTCAACTTGTTTGTGTCTGTTGCCATTTGTACATACATACTCGCAACCATTGAATTTACCTGGAAACATGTGTGTTGCTTCCTTCCTAAATTTATTTGATTTATGTGTCTCCGTCTGATATACTTCTGTATTCATTCAGCAAGCTCCAGGCAGCTTCGAGTGGCGATGCTTTGGCAGCCCTGGCAGCTGTGTCAGGAGCCAAGCTGTTCCTCGTTTGAGGCAGGTCGCCTGTGACCCAAATTGGAGGTGTACAGCTTTGGAAAAGATGGCACAACTCCCAGATGTTTGATAATCCCTTGAATTATCACCCTTTGCTGCACCTTTGGGATTCTTTGGGCACTTGCGCCCTCTACTTCACACTTGCGCAACATGACATAAGTATGAATTAGAATATGTGATTATGAATTCTATTGGTGTCCAACCCAAAAATCTAGGAGAAGCTATCTTTCTACGATTTTCGGCGTTCCTAGTTTAGGTCAACATCCCAGAATGTCAGAGTCTTGCTGTCCAAGATGCAAGATTCAGCACGCATTGGGCGATTTTTCGATGGGTGAAGGATAGACGTCCTAAGGAGAAACTATTTAACCAGTAGAACTACTTTAGCATGTAGAATATGTGAGATTCATTCTAGTTTCGTCACTGGGGCCTTTTTGTTTTCTGGGTGCCTTTGAAAATGCTGAGGTGGTCCCGGGATCCATGTGAGGCCTTGGGTTACACAGTCATGATCAAGTGCTGTCGGAACAGGAAGATGGCTTGTATTGGTTGTGGTTTGCAAAGTGCATCTGCACATTTGTATCATTTGTCCAACTGGCCATTTGCTCAAGGGACCTCCAGCGCCCTAGTCATTCAGCGATTCAGCACCCCTCTTGCACACCTGTGTTTTTGAACAACACCGACCTGAGGATTTCGTCATGGTGACCCTTGGTGGAACAGCATTGCTGACAGGAGATATGACTGTATGGTAACTAGGAAGACCAGGCATATGGAGCCATCCCAGTCCTTACAGACTGCTGTCCTGAGGAACATCCCAAAGACCAGAAATACGTCCCTTGGATGAGAGCTTGCAGTATGTGTGAAGCGAGTTGAAGATATACCGTTTCTGACAAGCTCTGGTTTTCTGGGTGCAGGGATGATGGTTGGATAGTGTTGAATAGAAAAAGGGCATCCAGTGGCAACCTTGCAAGGACTTATGAATTCTGAAACACTTTTGACCGCCATGAAAACCTTGTTGAGCAGCTCGAGACTCGAGAAGCTCCTGGATGTACAGTATTTGTGACCCTGAGGTATTGCCGCAAGTGCAGGAAGCATACCCCCCACAAGGCCAACCAAACACTTTTTGGATCCTTTTGGCCTTTAGTGAGATTGGTAAAACTTGGATCATTGGAGGGACCAAAGAAATTCTGTTGTGTTTCACTTTGCCCTTTTTTTGGCACAGCGACTCTCGTTTTGCAGGTGTCTCAGTACAAGACTGGCAAGGCATCCCTGAGCGCCCAGGGCAAGCGTCGTTACGAAGCTTGTCGGATCCAAGTGGGTTTCCCATGTTTTCCTCCCATATTTCTTGCAACTTCAGGTGGCACCGGCACAGTTGTGCGGCTGTACTTCTCTATCTACTGTACTTTTTGCATCTTTTTGTCACTCCTACGAATTCCCTTCACTGTGCACAAGTGAACCTTTACCCCACTTGTTCAAGCAAAGGCAGTCCACGTGGGCAGGTTTTGCATAGTCCTTGTATCATGATCACCGTCTCCGCCTTAGGATAAGAAGCAGGCGGGCTTCGGTGGCCAAACCAAGCCTGTTTTCCACAAGAAGGCAAGGCTGGAGCTCCAGTTGTATGTGCTGAGATGTTCACCGGATCCAACCTGGGGGCAGACATGTAAAACGGTGCAACTAGGTAACTAGGTTAATGTAGGGAAAACTTCTGCTGTTTCTTGCATGTGATCCAATGTTTGCGGTCCATTTTCAGGCCAAGACAACCAAGAAGTGGCCCGGAAAAAATAGGGAGTGGAACAGTGGAATTGGATGGCGGTGCGGAGTTCATTGACTGTGTCTAAACATGCGAGGCATTCATATAGGCATTCCTCATACTTGAAGTATTTATGCATCCCTCATTGGCACTATGTGGAACCTGATTGATGGAGGTTTGCAGTGCAAGACAAGGAGATGGAAGGGTGGATAGCATTCCCTTGCTTGTAGCTGTGCCTGAGGATCGTGCTGAAGTTTGAGTGCACCAAGTGCAAGGCCCTGACCCTGTCCTGTGGCCAACTGAAAGCCTGTATACATAACATACATATACATACTGTATACGGTGCGGGATTGTACAGGTATATAATAGGGACCAATGTTATATAACCACTTATGTACACACTATATACTGTATATATACTTACCATGCTACATGCAGTTTCATTGCGAAATGGTTGTTCCAAACCGGGGTCATGGTCCATTGTTGTTTGCATGGTGGAGTATGGGGGACTACTTCGGTGCAGTGCAGCAAAAACATTGGGGCAAAGTTCCCGCAGGCCAAGCGAATGAAACCTATCAAGCGCACCAAGCACTTTGAGCTGGGAACAGATTCCAAGAAGGGCAAGAACGAGTTGCTTGGCAACGGAGCATGGTCGTGTATACATGGTTCAGCTGTGCTGTTGTACTTGAGCCCAATGTGATGTTGATCTCACCTGGAAGAAGCCCTTTCGAGGTATGGCGGCAAGTACCGATGAGCTTGATGAACCTTGCTGAATGGTGGCAGCTGCGTGAGCTTGGTGGACCTTGCTGAATGGTGGCAGCTGGGAAAAAAGGTGACAGGACATGGCGATCAGCTGTGAGTCCTCCAGCTGATTTTTTTTTGCTCTTGTTGCAAAACTTCCAATTTACTCCTAGGTCTACATCCCAAGCATGGCAGTTGGCACCTGTTTTGAGCACCAATCAGCATTTCCTTAGACGTAAGCTCAAGGGGATGATGTGCCGCTCACAAAAATTGGCGATCCTCGAACCTGAAGACAGAGAAAGACGGGTGTGTTTTCCTGTTCCACAACAGCACAGAAGACACAATGAGATAAGACACCAGGTTTGCATATTGCCCGTTCCCATGAACTTTAGCCAAATGTTTTGTCCAGCATCACAAGAACAGACAAAACGCCGCAAACAGCATCCCTATCGATGGTAGGGAGAAACTGACAAGTTTAATCTCCACACCAAGCTGAAAAAAAACGATGCCTCCTTCACCGCCGCAAAAGAGGTAGGGATCGATGATCCAACCACTTGGGATTTTTGAGCATGTCTTGTTTGTGATCAAGCATTGAAGTCTTGTTGTGAAGCCAGGCCTGGTAGCTTGAAGAAACCTCCCAGCAAAGTGAAGGACTGTGATGGTCTCAAATGAGTACCGGATTAACCCTTTGGAGGGCCCATGAGACACCCCAGATGTGTCAGTTGGAGGGACGCCTCCATATGAAAGCATGTGAACACATGTCCAGGACATCTCAGGCGATCTAGCCTACTTTCTGCAAAGGGGCGACGAGCTGCGGAGAGAAGGTTCTTTGCGCTCAGTGTAGATCAACATTTGAAAACTTTTGATGCAGTGTGATGTTATACTTATATAGCTCGCTTACTGTATCTTCTGTCTTGAAGGGGCTGGAGTTGTACTGTCCAGCCAGTGAGAGGGTTTTTCTGAGAAGAATATAGTCCAAGACAAGGCTGTATTGCTTCCAGTGTCATCCATGCTCCGTATGGATGCCCTCTCAGAAAGTCATCAAGATAAATGTCCACACATCATGCTAGGAATGCCAGAAAATGTCTCCACACCCTTTTCTCCAAAATACTGTCTCCAGGGATGCAGAAGGATTTGGGGAGTTTAGTTTTTGCTAGTGGCTTGTGGTGCTTCTGCCTTGGTTGGAGGTTCATATTATGAAGCCATTCAGGCGCGGCGCGTGTCGAGGATTCAAGTTTTATGTCACTCACCCTGCCATTCATTGGAAGCTCACAGGTGCTCGACCGCGCCCTGCTCCTCGAGAAAAGTGCAAGAGCACTGGCCGCACGCGCCTCCGCCAAAAGAGCTTTGCTCCAGCGAGAAGCTGTGACTTGGCGGTCGTAGAGATGGTCTTGTTCCCTCCATAGCCATACAGGGCCATACATGTTTGGTGTATTGCCCTGCCCAGGCGGTGAATGATTACACTGCAGCTCTGAAACTGGAACCAACTGGGGCAGTTTATCTCAGCAGTCGCGGAGTTGTAAAATCCGAACTCGGCTGGTATCGATGCTTGGCTTGAAATCAAGTGAGCCGCGAGCCTGTTTCTCATCGGATGAGTGTCTGTGACTTGTATGGATCATCTTGAATGATTGCAATTCCCCGGCAGGGCCCACAGATAGGAAGAGTATGGAAGAAGCTGGTTCCAGCTTTCCACTGCCAATCGCCAAGGGGATGCCCAAGAGGATTTTCAACAAGCCCTGAAACTGGACTCCATGGACAAAGTGTCCTGGGCGTGTTTGGCGCCGGGTGTCTTTACATTGTCTTTTTTGCGAGTTGAAGGGTGTGGAACATTGCATCTCAAATCTTGGCGAGAACTAGAAACCTGACCCGTGCTTTGCCGCCCCCTAAACCCTCATGCATACTTGAGACTCTCACTTTGAACCGGTCGTGTCTCACCGCCAGGTTGCCAAATGGGGTCTGCAATGGGTGAAGCAACAGGAAACTGCGATTTGCTGAAGATGTTTTTGCTTTCTCAAATTCCTTTATTTTCTAGATTTTCTGGTGTGCTTTGCCATTCTTTTAAATCGGAGGCTCCCTGCCTGGGGCCGCTCCAGGTTGACCTTTTCAACCTTTTCTTTGTCTCAGGAAAGTCATGCGCCCTTGCGAGTAGTGTTGCTCAACGGCTTTCAGCGCATGAGTGCAATGCGACTTGGAATGAAAAAGAAGGCGTTCGTTCTTCATATTTCCAATTGACACAAAAATCTGTCATCCAAAAGTACAAATTTAGAAAATAGGGGAGAAGCCAAAAGAAGGATCTTGAATATTAGACCCTGCATTTATGGTGGTATTTTCTTACAGCATGGAGAAACATTCCAAAAGTTATAGCTTCCCCGTCCAGTCGAAGTGAGTCGTAGGAATGCATGATTTCAGCACACATCTTTGACTATTATGGCTCTACCAGCCTCTCCTAGAAAGTGAGGGTTTCAACTTTACCCAGCACAGAAACATCAAGAATCCTTTGAGAGCTTACTTGGGAAATCTTGGGAACTTGTTTTCTATAGGGACCCTTTCCAAAGATGCATGATATCAATGCTGAAGGTTTCACAGCCTCAGGAACACCACCTACCTCGAGCGGCGGAATCCTGAATGCATCATCCTGGGCCGGGAGTCGTATTGGTCGCTGGACAACCAACATGTGATCTATTGGAGTAGCCAGGCCGTACTGACACGGTCACGTTGAGTGGGGATATGTTGTGGGCTGATGGAAGTGTGTGAGCCAGAGGGTTGGCTCCTTTTGATTTGAAGCTGAGAAAGTGTGCCTAGGGAAATGCATGGAATTGGACATTCTGAATCTCAATCTAGATATTGATATTGTCTATTCGTGTGATTAGATGTGCAATACATCCACAATGCTTTTGTGCCAGTACAACCTACCAACCTGAAACAATTTTCTGTTTTTGGCAACTCTTTGGCAGGAAAGACGTTGGAAAGGCTGCCGTGCGGTGGATGTGCAACGGATCTCCACCAAGGACGGAGCTGATGGGTCCAAGTTGAGAGATTCCAGCCATCCAACAACTTAGCCAGGCTTCGCCAGGGTGCATCGGTGCGCCCGAGCGGATGCATCTGCTGTCACCGTCCCTACAACGGGGCTGGTTCGAATGGAATGGCAAAAACTGGGAGAAGCTACTTGCATGCGCAAGTGTTGGAAAAGACTGTCATACACTACACTGAATATATGTAGGTAATTATTGATATGATAGATGTATATATATATATATATATACCTATTTTTTTTAAATGTACATATTGATGATTTGATCATAGAAGTTGTTGGACTGTTTGCCGACAAGGTTGACAGATGTTGAGGGTTTGTCATAATGATAGCAACTCGTTTTGAAAGGTGTGAACTTTCCCAAGTTCACCTCCACACTGCCACCTGCCCCAGGATTCCCATCTCTGGGGTCACAAGCTTCGGTCCTGTGACCGCTCCGCTGCGGATCGTGGCACTCAAAGGTTTCTGGTGCCTCGGATGTCAGGAGCGAATTTTTGCCCAGCATGGCCACTATTTTGTTGAGCGACATAGTTTTCCAGTACATTGATCTCCATGTCAACAGCTGTTTGCAAGTAGCCTTGACTTTGAGGCGGGCCGCAGTCAACACAAGTTACGTAGAGAGAAGACACCTGGCCGCTTAGCTGCAAGAGTCTGTGAAGCAGCCTGGATGTTTTAGCACTGGCACCGACCCTAACATGGAAGCTTCACTTTGCTTCTTCCCTGAGGAAACCTGTGGCTGTGCTAGCCCCCTATAGCTGCACCAAAACCTAAGACGGAAGTATACCATCTGCTACCGCAGTTCGGGACTCTTTTAAAGGGGAAGTTTTTGTGTTTGGAGGTTTTGATGCAGACGGACTTGGCCAGGGAGTTCGTTAGCTTCTGGCGCAACCAAGGAATTCACCGTGAATGGTCGAGAAACCTACTGGTGACTTGGTGGTGCTGATGTCGCAGACATGGAAAAAACCCGATATATAGTGCTTTGCTAGAAAATCATAATGTGCATCATCACAGCTGCGAGTGCCAACAGCAACATGCTAGGTTAGGGCCTTGCTTGCCTGAAACACCCCAGGTCATGCGATGGAAGTTTGTTCATTTACTGGCGTCTTGGCATTTCGTTTCAGTGTCAATTCGGGCTAAGAGTCCTGATGAGCCCTAGAGCTATGGATGATAGGTTTGTGAAATACATATAAAGACATAGCATGCTATAGCGATGGTTGGG
>DF242191.1:3244-63564 GCA_000507305.1 Breviolum minutum Mf 1.05b.01 | reverse complement strand
GGGGTAAGATGGCCCAGGCTTTGCGAGATGGGAAGCCATTGTGTAAGAACTGGCAGAATGCCAGATGCCCTGAGCAACAGGCGCGATCTTGCCCAGATGGAGAGCATCTCTGTGCACATTTGCTTAAGTCCGGTCGAGTTTGCGGCAATCCTGGACATATTGGTAGCAAATGTAACAATAAGCAACGCCGTTGAGATACGTTCGATGGCAGTGCATCTGCCAGTTTCACTGCACGTGAAGCTCCTGCCTGCATGGCGGAAGAGTCGCAGCTTGCTCAGTTTCAAAAAGAATTTGTTTCCTTGCAGCATGCATGGGATCTCTTCAATTCACAGGTGCATCCTGATGACAGCCAGCCAAACACGCCTTTGTTTTTCGATTTGTTGAGCGGTCCTAACTATCCGTTAACCCAAGCTTTCGCGTGGGCAGGTTGGAGAACTATGCAGCCTCTTGACTTGAAGATTGATCCCGACTTTAATTTAAATCACAGTAGCGTTCACAAAGCTATCGCTGCCAAACTTCCTGCGTGTCACCTATGTTCAGCAGCCATGGATTGTTCCACTAAGAGCAGAGTACGTGAGATAGCAATGCCTGGGGGAGGACCCCAGCCGTTACGTAGCAACAAGTATCCTAGAGGTCTCCCATCGTTGAAACCAGCAGACAGAGCCCGTGTTGATGCTGACAATCAATGCAGTGACTTCTTGCTTGCCATGCAGGCAACTATGCACGCCAATGGGCGGGGAGCTTTGCGTGAGAACCCCAGGCGCAGCCTCCATTGGTCTGATCCCGTGGAAGCATTCCTGTTTAGCCAAGGCGTTTGGCAAGATTACGAATATGATGCTTGTTGTTACCTTGCTACCCGACGTAAAGCACAAACCATACGACATAATGTTGATGAAATGCGGAAGCTCCCCAATCCCCAATTTGATTTGTGCCCATACACACGACGCTGCTGAATGGCGGCCCATTCGTTCCAGCAATGGCTCTGTATACTATCCTAGTCGTGAGGAATCAGAATATACAGCATCACTGGTATTTACGATTGCAGTCTCTTGTAGTTTTTAGGCTACACAACGTGGGTTTGCTAAGCTTCATATCTCGCGATTGCCTTCAGTGGAGTGCTCAGGTGACAGATCATCTTGGCTGCAGCTTCCAGCCGATACATTTCGAGCACGTGCCATGGTTAGCACGGCTATCCAAGTTGGATTGTTACCTCCTCAGGCTCGCCGGCAAGGATGCCCCCAACGTGTGCATGTCCAGGATGTACTCCTTGCAGATCACACACTCCCATCGGATGTTATCTACGTAGGCTATGGACATTTCAGGCACCGATTGCCTGTTTCCAAATGGGTGAATCCATTTAAGGTTGGTGTTGATGGGTCGCATGCAACAGTTTTCATGCGGTTCTTGGCTAATTGGACTAAGTACCATGACGTGAATGCGCTACAAGAACTGCAAGGCAAAAGGTTAGCTTGTGATTGTCTACCTCAGGAACCATGTCATGCCGACATCCTCGTTGCACTGTACTATGAACAGTATTGCACTTTTAGGCAGAAGCGGCGAGTACGCACATCACTACCGCAAGTAGGATTTGTACGTATGGTCAGTATGACACCAGCTGTTGTTAGCCAAGCTACTGCTCAGCTAGCCATTCGATCTCAGTTTCCAACAGCTGACTTTTCACAAGTCCACTGGCCCATCATGGAGGACATCATCAATGATGACGCATTCCTTGGTTTCCAACGATGGGTATCCCAGCAAGGTCTACCGGCAGATGGACCTTTAGGGCCCCTCATTTTACCTAGGACAGGAGTCCATGTTGCCAGAGCTTCCCTGGCAGAACAATCAGGTGCCGCAGCACGTAAGAGCGCCTTACCACCATTAGTTCCATTTGGACTTGACCCTGAGGACCATTTTTCTCATTGTCAATACGTTCATGAAATTGGTACACCGCTCGAAGGACCTGTTGAGCTGGATCTTGATCTGCATTTTGCAGCACATGAGATGGTTGAATGGTACCATCAGCTCGTTAGCATGCGTGCTGACTATCTTGCCAAGTTCCGTATTCTCTGTGACAGACTTTCACCAGTCTCCGAAACACTGAGGTCACAACAAGATCCTGTGGTCCGTTCAGCAAATCCTAAAGTGCATCTAGCCATGTTGGCACTGTTAGTTTGCCTTTTGCAATGGCCTGATACTAGTTTTTGTCACCACCTATTTACAGGTTTTCCAGCTGTTGGCTACCTGCCACCCTGCGGCATTTGGGATTCCCAGGTGGTTGACTACATCTCTCTTCAGGAAATCTTTGTTGACGGTCCAGCTGATGGATCAAGCTTGATCCAACGTCTTCGACCTTCTNCCAAGCCACTGCTCAGCTAGCCATTCGATCTCAGTTTCCAACAGCTGACTTTTCACAAGTCCACTGGCCCATCATGGAGGACATCATCAATGATGATGCATTCCTTGGTTTCCAACGATGGGTACACCAGCAAGGTCTCCCGGCAGATGGACCTTTAGGGCCCCTCATTTTACCTAGGACAGGAGTCCATGTTGCCAGAGCTTCCCTGGCAGAACAATCAGGTGCCGCAGCACGTAAGAGCGCCTTACCACCTCTAGTACCATTTGGGCTTGATCCTGAGGACCATTTTTCTCACTGTCAATACGTTCATGAAATTGGTACACCGCTTGAGGGACCTGTCGAGTTAGATCTTGATCTGCATTTTGCAGCACATGAGATGGTTGAATGGTACCATCAGCTCGTGAGCATGCGTGCTGACTATCTTGCCAAGTTCCGTATTCTTTGTGACAGACTTTCACCGGTCTCCGAAACACTGAGGTCGCAACAAGATCCTGTGGTACGTTCAGCAAATCCCAAAGTGCATCTAGCCATGTTGGCACTGTTAGTTTGCCTCTTGCAATGGCCTGATACTAGTTTTTGTCACCACCTCTTTACAGGTTTTCCAGCTGTTGGCTACCTGCCACCCTGCGGCATTTGGGATTCCCAGGTTGTTGACTACATCTCTCTTCAGGAAGTCTTTGTTGACGGTCCAGCTGACGGATCAAGCTTGATCCAACGTCTTCGACCTTCTGACGATGATCATGTAATCTTGGAAGCAGGTAACAAAGATGAAGCACATGGATGGTGTTCTCCAGCTTTTCCGTTGGCTCATTTAAAAACCTTTCCTGAATATCGTCTTATCAAGCGTTTTGTGATAACCCAGGCTTCAGGAAAGAAGCGGGTGATAGACGACGCAGCATCAGGGGGACAAAGTTTTTATAGCCATGATGCTAACAAGCTTCAGTTCACCACAGCATTGCAACCTTGCCAGCATGTCAAGCTCTTGGTTGATTCCTTGCTTAAAGCCAGTATTGACCCGCATCATCATCCAGACTCTATCAGTACTGTTGGTGAAGATCTTCCTGATGCATATAGGAAGATCCCCATGTGGCCACCACATAGTCGAGCGTGTCTAGTTACTTACTGGGATAGTGAAGCTCAAGCAGTACGTATCCGCCAATACCACAGCATGTTGTTTGGCCTGCCTTTAGCTGTCACTGCCTTCAACAGACTGCCTTTCTTGCTGCAGGCCATCGTTCGACGAGTTTGTCGGCAACTATGCAGCTTCTACTATGATGCCGCCACGCAACAGGATTGGACCAGCACCTCCGAAGCTTCACAGTTCAACTTGGAATGCATTGCCGAGTTGATAGGATATCCATTTGCTACAGAGAAGCGACAACTTCCTCAGGCCACTGGAGATTTCCTAGGTTTAGTTCATGACCTATCTCAAGCATTGCAACAGGACGTCATTCATCTTTGGATTCGTGATCGGTTGCACACCAAGATTCATGAGTTCTTAGACACAGCCATGGTTACCCATCAGTTTCATCCAGGCAGTGCATCGAAACTTTTCGGGTGTGTAACATTCCTTGACCAAGCTGTCTTCAGTCGAGTTGCACGATCAGGTTTAAATGCTATCAAGGACCGCCAATACCATGACACTGATACTCATTTAACCCCAGGGTTGGTTAAATCCTTTCAGATCATCAGAGCCATCCTGATGATGCAACTCAAGCGGAGCATCCACACACGGCTGTATATCCAACCGCGCATGTTTGGAGCAGCCGATGCAGCACAGGAGCCTACCATAGGCGGCTCAGGCGGTTTTCTACTGGTTACCCCAATGAAGCAAAGACTTGGAGCCGTTGTTTCTATTAACCAACATGTCATGCAGTTATGGCCAGAACATGACATCGTGATTGCACAGCTTGAATTGTTGATGATTCTTCAAGCCATCCTCACCTTTCCAGACTCCTTTCGCGGTTGCACAGGATTTTGGTTTTGTGACAACATAGCAAAATTGATGTCATTAGTTCGTGGACGCAGTGACAATGATAGTTTAGATTTCATGGCGTCTATGGTTCACATGTTGTTGTTCCATTTAAATTGTTATCTTTGGTTTGAATGGGTACCAAGCAAAAGTAATTGGTCAGACGGTATTAGTCGTGACGGATTCCAGGACAGATTTTGGAGAGAGCATCTCTTCACAGTACATCTGTCTACTGTACCTACTTTTCTATGGCAGTTCGATATCACTATTCTCACTCTCATTTTTGCCTACTTGTGAAGTGCATTGGGATCTTGAAGAAGTGCTTTGGGATCTGTTCAGTGAAACGGATAATGAATTATCCATGCAGCATGCATACCCTGTGCATCAGGAAATCTCTGATGAGATTTTACCAATGCATTATGGACGCACCTTCACAAGAGAATGGAAAAAGAGAGTCAAGCCAGCGCAGCTTAGTAGTATACGTGATCTCACACAACTAAATGATATGGTAAACATTCACATGTCAGGTGGTGCAGGATTTCTGAAACATCAACTGTTGCATCTTCAAGGGATGCATCTTCAAAGTTCCAGCAATTTGGAAAGCTCTTTGCTCGTTGTTTGGCTTTGAGGTGTACTGTCTGGTCGGACAGGTGCACCAAAAGAGCCAGGCACCAAGCCCCATGGCCACACATGGTCGTCATCTGGGCCATGGCTGAACAGGTTTGGGCTGCTCGGGGGTATCCACACACGTGAATTGACTGGTGTCATGTAGCCGTTTGTAGACTGGTTACCTCGAGTTTTCTCGGCAGTGCGGATCGTGTTTCTGTTGAAGATCTTAACTTCTGGCAATTTTTGCTCATCCAATTTGCGTGTACTGCTTTCTCGTTGGCCTTTATTTTGGGCGCACCTATCATGCAAAAACAGATGACGTGTAGCAACAAGATGATGTTGAATTGCCCTATCTTCCCTGTGATTGTGTCGGCAAAGGTACCCAATTCATAATCGCGATGTACATGAAGTAAGAAAAAGTTCTTGTCCATGTCGCCACATTCTGCAAGAAACCAACATCAAGCAGCATCAAGATACCCAAAGGCACTTTGTTTGGCAAAATGTGTAGCAACTTAAACTGGCAGAAACTGACTTCAAAATGAAGCCCAGTCCAATCTTTAATGGCAACAGTGTGTGTCTTAAGTGCCAAAGAGGTGCCATTACCGAGTACAACAGCCCTTGACAGACAGGACACTGCCAAGCAGCTTCTCGAAAAGAGTTTTTGCAAAAATGTACACCAAGACCCAAGACCCGTGGTCACAGCAAGCTTCTATCTTTGTTTACACTGTGAGTAATACACCGTTTCCTGTCTCACACTTGGTTCTTTATGAGATGCGCAGCAATCCCTCAAAGATGATTGTTTGTCATAGCAACCGGAGCAACGGATCCAGAAACTCTTAAACTGCAGGCTACCAGATCGAAAATGGCACCTCAGACAAGCCTCCATCAGTGCATCTGTGGCAAACCGTGCCTACTCTGGTGCCTTGGAAAGGACAAATTTGACATCGAAAGGTTTGACATCAAAAGGTCCAGGATGGTTCTCAGATCTTTAAGTGAGTTTGTTCCCCTTTCCGCCGGGGCGCGGTATTTGTATAAAGATATGATATATTCAACGCTTTTTTTTGAGTGATAGAGGTGAGAAGAACC
Organism: Breviolum minutum Mf 1.05b.01; assembly: GCA_000507305.1. Lineage (NCBI taxonomy): Eukaryota > Dinophyceae > Suessiales > Symbiodiniaceae > Breviolum > Breviolum minutum. Next base: position 57,541 of record DF242191.1, on the reverse strand, counting down.
ATTGACCATTGCATGCCACAAGACTGCTTCTTGCAATGGCTAAGACTTCGAGGCCGACCTGTGGTGAGACTTGGTGAACTCGGTGCATTGGAAGAAGGCACATCTCTTGATCTTTTTCGGGCAACATCTAAAAGTCGTACATACGTCTCACTCAACACAACAAGAGTGCAGTGGCCCGTACATATTCTGCTCTTGTACATTGATACTTTGATACCTGATACATGGTATACATGTACGAGTTTTGGAAGTGGCAGCGAAAGACAGAAAAGAGTGGATAGCAGGTGCACCAGGCTCTCCATCAGCGCTTGGAAGCGACTCGGCTTAGTTGGATTCAGGGCCCAAGGTTGTGTTATCAGAAAGTTTGTGCATATACTGCTCGCACTCAAAGTTGCAGAGGGTTGGGATCAAAACAAATCATTTTTATGTTGTCGAGGTTTCTCTAATGACTCTAATGCCTTACTAGTATGAGGAGATGCTATTGGATGACCACGCAGCAGTTGTTGAAGTGATGAAGGGCACTTTTTTTTGACCTGGAGAAACAAGGAGACATATGGTACAGTATTGATAGTCTTTGAAAAATAATATGATATATTACAATGTCAGACACATGATTTTGCAGGTTCAAAGTCTTTATTAATGATTTCTGTATTCTTTCCTTTTTGATGTTCTTGCCTGATTCTGTGTGGACTTGCCTCAGGATCAGGGCAAAATTCCGTTGAGTACATGCATTTCCAAGGCTCCTGGCTCCCGAAACTGTGTAGCTCCACATCCAGTAGAAGGTGTCATACCATGCGGCAAGTATCTATTGGTGAACCATATAAAGGTAGCCAAAATCAGGAGGGATCTCTCCTCCAATATGACAAGGAAGCAAGTTTTTTAGAGCTTTGTGAAGCTGTGAGTTGTTAGACTTCCGTCAGGTTGGAGTTTGGATGATGACTATGCCTGCACTCTTTTCCGGCAGATCCTTGCTGAAAATTAGAAACCAAGTATAGAGGAGGCTCATATCCTCACTGAGTTAGGTTGATTTGAAAGGCTGACAAGTATGTCTGCATCAAGAATTGGAGGCCGCTGTTTCAGGGGCGAAGATGTTTGCTCCAAGCATTGAAAGCGCAACATGAGCTCAGGATCAAACTTCAGGAGCTTTGTGTCATCAACCTCTCGGATAATCGCTTGACAGAAAGCTTTGTGAACTTTCTGCTGGAGGTGCTTCGGCTGAAGCTTTTGAGATCAAAAAGGTTCAGACATCTTCAAACGGTTTGTGGATGTTTGACCACAGCCCATGCATCTTTTAGAAGGGCCATCATCTGCAGAGCAGTGCATCTGCAAGTCATTATAGCAGAATCGCATGTCGCAACAAGGCTCGCAAGACTCTCCAAATAGTGTTATCTGTATTCCATCCTTGGCTTTTCCATCTTTTTCCCTTCTTGAACTCAGGTGTCACAAGATCAGCCACTACGAAGTCTACATAGTTTACATCTTGCAAAGAACCAACTTGGCCACGTTGGAGGCCTCTTGGAAGGTCAAGTTAAAAATACATTTGATTTCCATTTGGAACTTCCAAACATCCAACAGAAATGTCATCCCATATTCATCCAAATTAGCTCGTTGGCTTCGCAGGACAAGCTGTTGCGAAGCTACTGGAGACAGTGAAATGTCCTTTGCGACACTTTGACATCTCCGACAATGCGTTAGGTGCCTCCTGGGATTGACGAAATAGATCCAATACGTATGATTCACAAGAATACTGAAGCAGTGAAAGCTCCAAAGATGAGCTTTTCAAACTCAGTCTTTAAGGATTCGACATAAGATCTTCCAAGTATGCACTGAAAGAGAATTTCCTTGGGAAAGTCTCGGATTTCGATCAGTGAAGGACAGGTTTGAAGAATTTCAATGAAGTAAATTTGAAGCGTCAAAACTCAAAACCCTGACTTTCAGGCGACACGGCAGCTGCAGCTCGGCATGGAAAAATCATGTTCAGTTTTCCCACCTTGACCAACTGAAACTGCCGAGGCACAGATTTGTGACTCCCTCCGACAGGCGAGGTCTGCGGGGGGGAGCGAAACGTGACTCTGCGGGTTTGTGCCGTTGACTCTGTGCCCGTCTGCAGCAGCGTCAGCGTGAGGCATGCCGTCTCAGTTTGCAGGGCCTTCGTATGGCCAAAAATCATCTGGGTGCAGCACGCTTTGGTTCTTCCATTCAAGCCCTACTTCCTCAAGCAGCCACTAGTTGCTATTGTAGGTTTCTGCATATTTTTCGCTTGGGATGATTTTAAGAAGGGATGCAATCAACATCGTCTAGAGTTGAGGACGCTCTGTGTCTCTGTCTCTCTCCCTCTCTATCTGTACTAGTACTCTATACATTCACATAGACCTAGACTGATGTCTTTTGTCATGGCCCATCTTTGATTGTTGCTGTTTGACACCGAGTTTTCCATCAATTCACAGACTTCACCGAGTTCCCGCTGTTTGCTGAGGTCCATTTGCAAGCGTTGGACCTGCACTGGAACAAGATCGATGCTTGTGATGCCACTGCAATTTTTCAGGGCTGCCTGGCACGGGATCATTGAGTGCATGGGCAACACAAAGTAGCGCGGTGAGTGATCAGTTCTGAGATAACAATATAACTTATGAATATACAATAGAGTATACATAGAAAATACCTTCAACTTGAGGGGCAGGATTCAAATGGTCTAGATTCTTGACTCTGAACTGAGTCAAGCTGAGTCACCATCAATAATCCTACAAGTGCAGGAGCAAGATCTATTCACACAGAGTCACCCTCCCTTTTGACCGACCGGCCCAGCTTGTTCCATCGAGGTTTGAAATCCAACTGCAGACGGAAAGGGGAGTTGTCCAACCTGAACTTGGCATGGAATTGTATAGGCCTAAGACGCCTGGTCAGCAGAAACTTCTCAAATCCATGAATTCATTTTATTGCAAGAAACAATTGACAGATTTGGACCTGTTTCATGTCTCTTGCGAATGCAGGCTTGTGGCTTTTGAGCGATGCATGTTTTTATGGCAAAACCACAGAAATCAACAATGCTATTTAGCATGAATGTCTAGTATCATAGTCCCATCAAGTCCCTGACCCTTGAGGATGTCATAGCTGCAGCACGGAATGTACATGCGACCTCTGTTGGAACTGCACGAAAGCAGTGAAGGCTTTGGCGAGTGTTTTCTTAGCAGCTTAATCGCATATTCTAGAATCGGTGATGCACAATGAAGACGCACTCAAGTGCTGAGTACTGACATGATGGGATTCTCAAACTTGCAGAGTTTTGTCCTCTGGGAAGTGATCTCGTACTACGGGGGGTGATATAAAGACAAGAACAGATTGGTATTGATTTATATATGTTTTTTTTTGCCAGAGGAGAGCGCGTCCGGGTCATACTTTCTATTCGACTCTTTAGGTGAAGTCTGCCAACTAAGGAATGTGATACTCTCTTCCACCTGGACCTCTCCTACAACAGTTTGTCTTCTGCAGACTGCGAAGTATTTGCTGAAGCTCTGAAAGAAAATCACACTCTTTTTGGACTACACTTAGCAGGTGAGGTTGATTCAATTCTATACTGTAAGGTTTTGAAGGAAGATGAATAAAGAGATATCATAGCAACTGAAAGTGTTGACTTCCCAAGTCGCCGGGAGGCAATGGGGCTTATGTGGATGACATTGGTATGGTCCAAGTCCAGTTGGCACATGGGGCACCGAAACAAGTGGAGGAGACATTCTGGAAGCCACAAGGGAGGTCTGATAACCAGCTTACTTAGTTTTTTGGCCGTTGAAACTGAAGAACGGATCACACTCACCATATGACACTGTTGCATTAAGTCAATACATATGTATGTATATATATATATATACATATTTGATATTGTACGATAAATGTTCGATATGAATTCATTCAACATGAGATATATTCAATTGTACCATTTGTATCATTTTGTTAAGTGGCAAGCGTGTATCAATGGCTCCTTGTTGACAAGCTTTGTTAGGAGCTGCTCCAGCGGGAGCGCGTACGGAGGCAATTGGACGGTTGGGTGCGGAGTATGCCCCAGCAACTCCGGCCCGAGCGCATGGGTCGGTTTGTGGAGGAGCAATTGGATGGGCTGATGTGAGTTGGGTGTTTGGAAAACATGGTACAATTTCTGTTTAAAGGATTCCTTTAAAAAACAGGTGATTTATGCTTAGCTGCTTGTTGCACAAACAGCCACAACACGTAGGTATCAATGAGAACCAACCAGTTCCTTTCATCTTTTTCTTGCTTTCTTTCTCGATTGGTATTCCCTCAAATGATTCACATTCTACATGCTGAGTCTTTTGTTCAGCAAGTCAAGCGTGTCTCATTTCCTCCTTGACACAGGAAGTGAAGTTGGCAAACGAACCTTTCAGCCCATCTCTGAGACGAGTCGCTTGGAAGATCGTTGGCAGGTTCGAATGGAACTATGCTGAAGCAGATAGACCGAGCATGACATCTGACCATGTGCCCAAGGTGGAGAAACCGGACGTCTTCTCCGAAGGTGACCTGGGTTTTGAAAAGGCAGGGAATGTTGGACTGCAACCAAATGAGAATATCACGAAGGCATTAGATGTCAAGAAGCCGCCGATCCACGAGAGGATTCTTCTTATTGGCACTGGAAACTTGCGTGTAGAAATTACGTGGAGACTTGGATCTTTTAATCAAACAACTCAAAGCTTGTATGGGCTATTGGCCATTGATACATGCGAGGCAGATTACATGCATCATTAGCCCCGACTTGTTGCAGAACAGAAGTAGTCTTTTGACAGGCATGGCTGGGAGTGCATGCAAAAGTGCAGCCTAATCCTTTCGCTGCACGCCTAGATGAGGCATCCTCAGCCGCAATGACAGAAAGCATTTAAAAAACGGGTATGCGCAAGACGCAGATCATGAAAGCAGCGATAATTCCGTGACGTGTTCCATGGACAACCCCCTGTAATTGTAGAAATACATTGGTAAACATTTGCCTACCATGTTTTTAAGAGTAGTTGCGATGGAGTGGTGCATCTGGAGAGCTGAGAACCAATGACTTCATTTGGGTGGCATTTCGGAAAGTTGTTAAATATCGGTTCGTCAACAGTTTTAGGATACAGTAATCTTCCATGTCATGTTTGGCTCAGGTCAATGCCCGCGAAAGTTGCTGCTGGATCTGTGAGAATTGGGTAGAGCAAGAGGTTTGCTACATCCCAGGCAGCGGAAGCTCAATGAAGGTCATGGTGATTTGTTGTACTTTGAATGCAATGGATGTATAGTTGACAAGGTGACTAGTTGACAATGCATTTTTTGAAATTCAAACACTTTGCAACCTGGACTTGCGACCTAGCAGGTTGGTCCGGGCCCTCTCCCTCCGTGCAGGAGGTTTTCGCTTACTTCAGTGTTGATGGCTATGCCAGGCACCGCATGAAGTTCTGAATTGATCCAGAGTCAGTAAGAAAGATGAGAAGAAGTTGAAGAAATGATTCAAATGATCAAAGAAAAACAGCAAAAGCATAAGAACAGCAACAATTGGGCAACAACGAAACTTCAGGCCCAGCCGGTTGAATCGGTGCCTGGACCGTTTCTGGCCTCGAGACTTTGCGACGGCGCGGGGGGCATTGGGGTTGTTTGGGGGACGTCCAAACAGATTCTCGGAGGCTTCGCATGATATTTTCCAGGCTTGCCTTCCCACACTTTTGATATCAACCTGACTGATGTTTTGTCATTGGCCTTTCCAGGCCAAAAATGATGAAAGCTCTGAGCAACTCAGCTGAAGTGTCAGAAGAGAGGATGCATTTCTGAGTTGAAGTCGCTGCAAACATCCGAAGTCTTTGAAACGGCGCAAACGGCTCAAACATGTCACTGTCACTGCAAGCTTGCCTTTCTCGACCTGTGGAACATTTGAACGTAGCGATCGCATTTTCGTTTTACGTTTGTAGATATTTCAACACGCAAACTTGTCGGACCTGTAGAATGAATCAAACATACATCGAATTTGATCGAGCTTCATTGAACATTATTTTTTCATTTTTCTCTATCCCAGACCTTCTCCCAGACGAAGTGATGCAGTGAAGATGGGATCGCCCAAATTGCTCCAAAGGTGGATTCGAAAACCTTGCCTCGAAGATGGTCGTGTGATTTGCTTTCGGGGGAGTCGCATGCTGCCTCCCAGCTATGAGCGGATCCACGTTGTATTCCAGGCAAGCGATTTTCCATAGTTGTCCATGTGGTGAGTGAGTTGAGTGAGTTGAGTGAGCATTGTGATGATATATGATATGTTTTGAAGCATCAGGTAAACGATGAGCTTTGCTGCGCCAAGCATTTGCCCATCGTGTCGCTTTTTAGTGAGACATATATCAAATTGCATTCGAATGGTCGCAACTTGGCTCGGTGCAATTCTGTGATTTAAAATCCAAAGCAGCGCCTCCCGCTCTCTAAGTCTCTTAAGTAAGATTTTTGGAACTTCATTTCAAGTCAGATTTTTCAGTTCTCTCCAGCACAGCCACCACAGACTGACAAATGCCTGCTCAAGCCTCCTGCACTTTTTCTCTGTACTTGGAGTTGTTTCAGAAAAGGCTTATCTAACATGAAGTTGGTAACGTTTGATGGAAACTGAAACGAAGTGTGACTCGACACAAGGCCAGGACCACGCAGATCCGTGGCCTGCTTTGCCAATTCCTTTGGACAAGGAACCCATCGAGATTTTCGAAGCGAATGAGATTGACGTCGGAGACTCAGAGAGGGAACAGAGAGTGACAAGGATGTGCTTGAAATACTCCATGCAGCAAGTGGTTTATGAATTTGGATGAATTTGGGTTGAATGATTGAACAAATCCCTGGAGCAGACAAACAGCAAATTTCTTTTCATGAACTTTTTATGTCAATTTCTTTCCATGAAGATGCATATGTTGTTTTTTCTCATTTTCTGTGATGTTTCAGAACTGATGTAGGTTTGTTGAATTTTGTTGACATGTGCTCTTGCTAGTCTTGCGAGCGTACCATCCAGGAATCCAAGCTTGACTGGGCATGATTCTGCGTGACCTCTGGATTCAACTGTAGGTACAACTTAGCGCACATGCCATTTTTGAACAACGTGCTGGTGACGCTCTCTTCCTGTTGGAGGTCAATCTTTTTCCCAGCCGCACTTGTCAGTGTCATTCACCGTATGATTACACAAAGGATCGCAACGAGTAGCGCTTTATCTGTTCTTTCTTAACTTCGTGTTAGGATTTAGGATTGTTTGGGGGCGTGTCAGCATTTCATATTTGAGCACTTTTTGATCGGTGATTTCCGATCAAGACCACAGGACCCACGACTGCGCAGCACACGTGTTGTGCCTCGTACGTTGATGGAAAGTGGAGAGAAGCGGCCATGGAGCTTTGCCAGGTCAATCTTTAAGGACCGATGCACTGCCTGATCTCCACCGCATTCTTTGCTGATTTTTCATGCTGTATATATCTCTTTTGATCCAGTGTTGTCTTCAAATGTAGAATTATGATAGATTTATCTCCTGAACTTTGATAAGCTGTCCAAACTTGCCATGTCGAATGTGGACCACTCTAGTGCTGTAGAGGACTATGAACGAGACGCCGCCAGCACCGTTTGTCAATGCTTTCACAAAGACTATTCCGCAACGAGGCGGGGAGCTGCCAAAGGTATCCAAACCCTGCCATGGCTATCACTGATGGCAGTGAGGTTGGATCGACTATGGAAGAAGTTGCAGAAGGATCGGCGTTGTGATGTCGATTCGGTTTCTGGGTTCAATTTTTTTTTCGTAGCCGTGTACAGTTCAGGAAAACACATCAAGCATGATGAGAAGGACAGTAGATATTAATACTGTATCTATATAGATATATAGTAGAACTTCCACTTAGGGGGTTTAGTGTATTGACATGTATTGACAGTCGCTGAAGAGCAAAATCATCTAAAGTAGGCAAGAAGTGATTCTGGGAGTGTTTTCCTTCCTTCTGCTCAATGAACCCAGCTTACCAGCAGCCTATGTCGAGTTCTGAAGCCATGTGAAGCTGAGGTTCTGAATCTCTTGGAGTCTCAGTACGACACATTCCTAGCAGCGTATGGCTTTGAGTGGCTTTGACTTGAAGAGTTTGCAAGACGATGCTGGTTTTTGGGTTGGAATGTACGGAGCTGTAAGACGTGCAGAAGTTATCTTGTGTGCACATAATTGCAGGCAGATAGCAATCGCACTCAGACATTTTCCGTATCTTCCCAAAACATGTTTGGAGAAAGCAGGACATTGATGACCATGATAGCGTGTACAGGAGGGATGCTTTCCATCTTCATGAGATGTTTGGAGAGATTGAGAAATGAGATCAGTGATTAGTATTGGGTATTATCTCATCGTGAGTTTGTCCATGTTATCGTGGGCATCATGCCAAGGTCTATCATGGACTGCAGTGGCGACTTGGTGGTCAAAGCTCAGCTCAGAGCCGCAAAGTGGAAAACCAGGGCAGGAATGATTCAGACCTGGAGAAACGAAGTGTAAGTTCCAAGCAATCATGAAAGTTGACGTCTCGCAGGGTAGTTGGTAGGCATTTGTTCATGTGCTTCCTACCAAACGCGCAGTTGGTGCGTTTTGGTCATATCTCTGAGGCAAGAGCTGTGGACTGTCCCTTGCCACCTTCTCACGTGTGCTGATGGGATCTGACCTAGAGGGGTGCGGAGCCCTGAGAGTTTCAAATGGATTTTTTATGATTTTTGACTGCTGATTGGTCGAGGTTTGGATTGAGGTTGGTGGTAAAAGGGACGTATTTGCTTATACAAAATATCAAAACCATATCTGTGGCTTATTTTACCACTTTAAGTTTCCATCGCATTTGACTTCACCAACGCACAGATTGTCCATGGTAAAACGGCGGTGGAGGCAACTCGCAGGCGAGTCCTCGGAGACTTTCTCTTCTCCTTCAGATGGTGCAACAGTGACATCTTGTCGGTCAAGACGCGCAACTACATTGTCAGATGGCAATCTAAGGAGAGACGGCCCTGTTTGACTGGACAGGCTGCAGGTTTTTTTTTGGGAAGCAAACATCACAGAGTTTTACCACACTCCATCTCATGGACGCAGCCATCCAAAAATGCACGAAGGATTCCGCGAAGTGCCCAAGCAGCAGATATTCTCAAGTGGAGATCATCAATGATTTCGCAGCTTCCTGAGACCCACCCGCTCAACGAAGGTTCGACCGAACCCTGGGTCTCAATGACTCCAAATAGGGGTTGATGCGCTTAGTATATACATAGATTGGGTAGTTGATCTTGGTGCTGGTAGACAGGGAGTATATTCTAGGAATGTGACACTTCGGTGCTCGCAATTATAATATCAGCATCATTTCAGAGGTCATAAACTGCAGCCACGTCTTGAGGCTTCCCATCAAAAATGGGGATGAAGAAACCAATCTTGAAAGATGGGAAAAATCCAGTGTTGCAGTTTTTGTGGAGGCTTTAACTTTGGAAAAGCTGATGCAATCTACACTGCTGTGCTAGTTGACTTGGATCATTTGGACTCAAAGAACCTTAGCTGCAGCGACAGGGTGCCTTTGGCGTTGATTCTTCGACAGGAATCATTGCGCATGATTGGCCACTGTCTCTGTTGGACACAACTACCCCTTAACAGACTGATGGAATCTTTCATTCTTTCTCTGAATGAAGATGTTTATTCTATTCCATTTTATTCTTTGAGGGGGAAATTTAAGCGAAACTTGCATCCGTTGATGGGACCTTTCCACTTGAGCTCTGAGGGCCTGGAAGGGCTTGCCAGCAGATGGACTTGCTCGATTCCAATTTTTGGAGGTGCACCTGGAAGTCAAACAATCTGTACAACCAAAACAAAGAATACCTTGCTCCAACCCCCCCAACACATTTTCCATTAGATACGGATGTGATGTTGAACACTTAACAACTTTATAACTTCAATTTTTTTTCCGCAAGGTGATGGTGAACTGCGCCATGGCGTCGGAAACCTTCAGCCCCGTTGGAACTTTGCGCAGCTTGGTGCAAGAAGTGCAGCAGTCCTTTTAGGCGTGAGACAATGCAGTCTAAGGCCATTGGATTAAGTCCCTACACCTGGGGAAGCAGGTCATGAACCACAGGACGACCCTTAAAACGGAAGAAAAAACGCAAGTATTCTTTCTGTCAGGGTGGCATGCTTGATGCAGTAGCAGTTTTCTTTGCGTTTGCCCCCCTTGCATGCCAAAGTGAATTTCGTCTAAACTAAATGATGTTACCAGGTTTTTGCTTTCATTTTTTCGGTTGCTTTGGCCTGCAACAAGTCAAGCAAAAATGCAGGAAGATTCTCCATGAAGCTTGGCTGCATTGGATGACAACAGGGTGATTTCATGCAGTCTCGCAGGTTGCAGTGAAGAGCAAAGATTGGCTCACTCTGATGAATCAGTGATCTTGGACACTTCCAAAGCATGCCTTATGATATGAGGCAGCCATCTTCACGGAGGATTGTTGTCACTGCATGCGGAGAAATCACAAGATGCTGCAGGACGCAATCATATCTGTTCGAGGATAAGGGCCTGGGCCTGCTGGACTGCCATCTCGAAAATAGCATATTTCGTACTTCCAGCATCCCGGCAGTACATCATTTCTTTCTTAGTCCGTGCTTATGAACCTTTTGTTGCTGATCACCCTGTTGCTCCCACTTGGACTCAAGAGCCAGAGTTGATCACTGATCTACGTTGAAGGCTGAACTCATGATCCCCCCCTCGCGCGGAGGATGTGTACAATACGTACCAGAAGCGATTTCGTTTGCCTACAGAGCCGAGCTTGACTCTTGGCATCAACTTTCTTGGGTGTGCCATATGATGGATGACTTCTGCTGTACTGAAGAGATGAGACTTGCTTATGAACATCCGGGCCTCTAAGAGATAAGAGATTGTTTGGAAGATTTTGGGACAGATTCGAGGCGCTAGGGAGCCAATCTTTTGATAAACTGGAAGAGACTTCAAGCCCACACCATCAAAATATCCCGGTTGAATTTCATCCTATCCAGACAGATTCTAAGAGATCTTCAGGGTCGCCTTTGCCAGGATGTCCTACAGTGCCTTTGTGCAGTTCGTCCAGGATTGCAAGATCACCAGCTTAGACTGGCAAGACTTTCGAATGGCCTTTGCCTTGGGCAAGGACACCATGTCGATTTCGGTGCCCATTTGCCCTTTCCGGTTTCCGGTCAAGCTGTTGGCACTTTCTCGTCCTTCAGCTCTGGTCAAGCCTTACAGGAACTGTGTGTTGAACAACATCGAAGCCTTCGTCACATGGTGCTGAGCCGCTTTCTTAGATGTGTGCAAAGTGATGAGCTGCTTAATGTGATGTCAGAGGGTTCTGAAGAAATTGCAGCCAAGATGTTGGTAAGGGGCTCCCCAAGAATCCTGCCGCCTTCCTTCTGTAAGCAGACTACTGTCATTTTCTACTGCAAATGTCAATTTGTGCATGTTTTTCAGGCAATTTCCCCTCAGTGCAGTTTGACCAGGCAGACTAAGCAGTAGCAATCCCCCTTTAATTGCTGGAATCGCATGAAGTGAAGAGACTGCACAGGTTGATTTTTGGTCATGACACTTGAGGTTTTAGTGAGTTCTTGGTTTGCACAGCTGCGACAGTCTACCTTTCGGACGATTTTTCAGTCGATCAGCTGGCTGATAGGTGCCGGTGTGGGTAGGTGAAGCTGGGGGAGCTTTGCGCCGTTTCAAGTAGAGAGTCAGAAAACGTGCAGCACTACAGGATAGACAGCATAAGACAGCTATGTGACTATGTGTATGCATACATTGTACAAGTCGTATATGCACTAGTATGTACAGACATGCGTAGGCAGTAGTCTTTGTGTATCCCCAAATCGTATGATTGACCTAATTCCAAGATGCTACTGCGTTTCTTTGTGAATGGAAAGACTGCACATGCCTTTGCAAGCAACCCCAAGTGAATCGTAATTTTAGAGAACAACTGGTTCAAACATCAAAAAACATATCTAATCATACAGTAGTAGAAAGTAATGCAACATAAACAAGTTGATTCTGGAGACTCCAGGAGAGCTTTTTTGAAAATGACTGATTTGACAAGGCTGTTGGACTTCCTGCTGGATACCTTGCCCGAGGCCGGTCGATGCATTCCAAGCAGCCCCTTTTTGTCGCACTGTGCTACACATTGCAGGCATTGCGTGCTGGGCATCAAGCAGAAATGGAGGAGGTCAGAAAAAGTGAGAAAAAGCATTAACATCAAAAAAAGACATCAGACATCCAAGCAAACTTCACGCAATCACAGAGTACCTGGTAGGCTGGCTATTTGGTCTCTGGAGGTGACCCACAAACAGTGCAGTTTGGAGCCACGGTGTCATGTGAGTGCAGATAGGTTTGCAGGATTTCTTTTCATCTGACCGAGGTTGGTTGCCTTGCTGACCCGCATCTTCACGGATGCTGATGAAGATGGTTCTGGTTGGCTAACGGTACATGAATTCGTGGAGGCGGTGCAGCAACCTCGGGTGGTGGCAAGTCTTGAGGAGTCTTTTGGTTGCAATCAACTGCATTTGAAGAGGATTTACATAAGATACAGAAGTCTCTATGATGAAATTAATCTGCCACTTGGAAATGTAATTGGTGAGTGGGGATGGCATTTTGAATTGTTACTTCCCTGGTCGGTACAATTGGACAGCCTTTAATTTTGTTTATTCTTTGGTTATGATAACTTGCTGTGATGCTTCAGCTTGTTTCCCTAGGTTGGGCGTAATCGTGGGAGACGTAAAGCTTCTTTTCGTGCGGATGGACGTGGATGATTCAGGTCCGATGCCAAGTCCAAGATGCCCTCGTGCAAAATGATGCTCAGACATGATGTTCCTTCCTGATTTGATAGCGATTTTGCCTCACTCTCCCAACTTTCCTGAGGGTTTGTCCGGCCACAAGCATGTGGACAGTGAGATTGATTCATTTTGTGAACTACATCGAAGCAAATGGCCTTATGGAGTTTCAGCCTGCACAGAGTTTTGGTCTATTTCAACCCTCAATTTTGAATCTAGAAGGAATGCGCAATTGTTGAGCACGCTCTTGTCTCTCAATCATTTGCTCTTCTCAGTGAGACTTCCATTCAATTTCTTGCAATTTCTGCCTGCCCTTTAGCCTGTCATTTTTTTGGGAGGGGGAAACGTCGTCCAGGTGAGATTTCTCTCCGTGAGTTTATTGATGGCCTCTTAAAGCTTCGTACGGAAATGATCGTTTTAGAGACTTTGGCCAAGTGGAGGGTGGAGGTCTGGCTGATATTCCCAGGACTCAGCAATGAGATCTTTTAATTGAGTAGAACCCTGTATGGACTGGGACTGAATGGATAGTTTTTTTCATGAAAGTCTGCAAGACATAGAGGTTTGTTGAGTCTTTTGCCATGGGGGTTCAGATGGGAAGGTTCCTTTGGCTCTGCATGCATCGCATGTATTTTATTCATTCTGCATTATTTTTTTTTTTCGGAACCTACTCCCATATAGAAAAATCATCTTCGGAAAAAAAAACGTATTCAATACCCGACAGAAAAAGATAACCAATTGAAACGTAAGAACTCGACGCAGCCTACTACTCTGCGAAACTTCGATTGAAGGGTTTGGAGAGACCTTGTGATATGCTAGGGAACTGCTTGCCCTAAAGCAAATTCCAAGACAGGCAAGTTATTGAAATTGCCAAAGAAAACCCGTGAGAAAAGAATTTCAGATTTGCCAAGTGGATCCTTCGACTGGCAAGGACAAGGGTATTCGAGCTGTGAGGAAGGTGCCCTGGGCTGCGATCAGTCGGGGAGTCGTTGCACCTTGTTCGAAACATTTCCCAGAACTTTCAGTTGGATGTTACTCTTGGTAGATGATCCGAAGCCAACAACACAGAGCAACTTTCTCTTCGATATACCTTAGGGCACAAGACGTACCTACAAGAGGTTTGATGCTGGAAGTCGCAAGCTTGCAGCAATTTTGAATTTCGATTGCGAAGTTTGTGTCTCAGGCTTTCTTCAAGTTGGAAACAAAGTATGGCACTGGCCAAGTGACAAAAGAGAATTTCATGGACTATGCAGCTTGTCCAAGAGAAACACACTGTTAGGTTACAAAAAACAGGCAGGAATGTCATTGGCAAAGGCAAAACAGATCCCAAATCCGGGAAACATGCGACAAAGCGTGATTTTTTTGACACCTTTTCTTGATACAATATGAATTTAAATATGAAGTAAATAAACATGTAATATACAAATTGCAGATGTCTACATATATATGTATATATACATTTGTAATACATATATACACATTTGTATACACATATATAAATAAATAAATGAATAATTAAATAAATAGATAAATAAACAAATAAATAAAGAAATAGATAAATAAATATATATATATATATGTATACATAATTGGAACTCTTGAAAAGAGATCAAGCTGCCTGGAACTCAGGCGAAGAATCCAAGAAATGCTGATACACTGAAGAAAGCTGGCATTCGGGACCGGGTGAGCTCGAGTGTCAACTTGTTAGGAGTTTTTTGCAGCGGGATTTAGGATTGTGATTCTGAGATTCTGACTCGTCTCAGCGATCAAGTGCTTGATCAGGACACAGACATCAGTGATCTTTGGGGAGCTGCCCAACAGGCAGGAAAGAGGTATGTTGAAGTCTAGTGAATCTCGTGCAATAATCTCGAACTGAGAGGGTTGAAACAAATGGGAACGTTTTTGAGAACGTTTTTGAGAACGCGTTTGATGTTTAGCTTTTTCAAACTTGGGGTACACTGCGTTTACAGGGTTCCTCTAAACACTCTATGGAGCCAACACTGGGGGGAGGGTATGGCCTTTGATGCTGCCAGGCAAATAAGGGAAGCTCAAGCATCACAGCGGAAACGTTGGTTGCAGGCTACATGGACTTGCACCTGGAGAAAGGCCGCCAGGGCTTGCGGGCCAAAGGGATTAAACCGGACCTTGGAACGCCGCACCCGTGAAAAGTTTGCTTGCGATTGTCCCAATGTGAAGAATCTCATCTTATCTAATATTCATATATTAGCTGAATTGTGGAGGGTATAACATTGTGGTGATATATGATGGTAATACCAATAATACGGTGTAATGATGTGTCTCTGTGCAACCTCTCAATAGAAGTAAAGCTTGTAGCACTGCGGCAGAGCCCAACCAAGTTGTGCATCAAACAGGGAAGCATCCACCTGCCATGGATGTGTGTGTTTGCTTCATGACATGGTGATGAAACAATGTTTGTTTGTTTCTTTCTTTCTTTCTTTCTTTCTTTTTCTCGGGCTCTTCGTTCCCACTCCTGATAGATGGAAACACGTCTGCGAGGCCGCATCATCCGAGCCATGAACTTCCTGAACTCGATGCTTGGCTGGGAAAGAATCCAGTCCTCACCACGGGGCGGTTTGGAGTTAGACCCCTTTGTAGAGCTTCTCGATGTTTCAAATGGCAAACAGAAGTCCCTATATGATATCTATTTATCTATACACATAATATATCAGTATACCATTTTCCTCTATCAAGTTGGATGGCTCCTTTTTATCCTGGTATTCGGTGTCAATGATCCTATGCTTTCACAAGCTGTTAAGTTTATGGAAGTTCATTTCGGACCCGTGTGTCCAGTTTTTGTTTTATTTTTGCAGCATGTTTTTTTTCAATTCCGATTTTATCCTCGTTTTAGTTGACAAGCTGTGACAATGACTGCATGACTGTGGACCTTACGGTCATGATTATATAGTAGACTCCAATCTTGTGGAGGGTTTATGGGTGCACCATGGTAGGCTCCAATTTTATAGAGGGTGTATGACCCAAACCCTTCGATACCTTTGGTATCTCAGTCATTCCGTGCCATTCTTGCACATGTCAAGTTGTTTCTCTGCAAAATTGTCGTAGAGACTTCAATTCGATGGTTAGGACAGGATCCTGATTTTACAGGCCATTTGGCAGAAAAAGGTTGGCTGGTGTACTTCAATTTTATAGAGGGTATTGCTGTCCTGATGCTGATTTCAGAAAGGCCCCGTTGTTGGGGAACCTATGAGTTATACAGACATTTCCCTTTAAATTTGGGGTACACCTGCCAACACCCAGAATTGAAATGCATCCGTATGTAATATTGATATGTACAGAAAGATCATTGCATTGGGTGGTGGAAACTTATGAGAGTGATATGCTGAGCCAGAGTGATCCCGTGTTTCTGCGCATCAATTTGCTGTACTCACCAAATTTCACCATCACTGTTGGTGGATGAACGTGGATGTATATCACTTTACATGGTGTTGCAATGGTGTATGCATGCCGGAGATAAACATATCACCTACAGATGTTGACCTTACATTTTATTACCAAAATTTTCTCAGGATCTTCAAAGTGGCAGATGTAGATGGCAGCGGAGCCCTAAGCAAAGAGGAGGTCGGCAAATATCTCAGCCGACAGGAGCAAAGTCCAGCAGTTGCCCTGTCCAATGGTTTAAGCTCGGTTCAGAGTGGCAACAGATCTAGGCGTGATATCATTATCGAGAGAACACCCCCAGCGAAAAGGTGGACGGTATGAAGTAACAGGGGCCAATCTCGGGGGTTGTGAGAATAACATGGTGAAAGCATCATTATGGCGCAAGGAGGTCAGTGACAAATTGACCTCGCTGAAGCTTTTTGTGCCTGACTGGAAGCTGGGACTGCATATTGCAAGTTGTTCAGTTGAAACTGAAGCGTCACGTTTAGATTGCATGTGTTGCATGCTTTAAAACAGATCTGACTTGTTGCTATGATTTATTGTGAAGTACTTGCGCCACCTGAACGATTTCACAGACTTTGACTGCACGATTTAAGTAGCAATTCCCTCATCGCTGAGGCTAGAGATGTTTGATGCCATGGATGTTGACGGTGATGGGGAGACTTGACTTTCTTGCTTCGAAGAGTTCACCGTGACACGCATTGCCAACTCTGTTAGATGCTTTTGGTATGTCCGTGCAGCTGGAGCATTGTGACTGTGCAACCAGTCATCCGGAAATAATACAGACATTTATCATATTGTTGTAACAGTAAAAAGGAAATCACATATATACATACAAAAGCAAAGGCACCTCTTTCTAATACATATAATATATACATATAATATACATATATATTTATATTTATGCAAATGCACATACATATTACATGTTGGCACACAATCACATGCCTCGCATTGCCAGTGCTTCCGTCTTTCAGGATCTTACCTGGGCTGAACTCTCTACGGCCATGCAGCGCTTTTGGGCGCAAGTATCCTATGCAGAGCTACTTGGCTTTAAGAGCCAGAGCTACAGCTCGGGTGTGATGATTTCAAGAGATTTCAATCACAGTTCTCCATCAAGTGTCAAATAAACACCGGATGACTCATCAGGCTGGAAGTACGATAAACTTGAGATCCAATCTGAGAATATTTGAGAAATGAATGCAACAAAAAGCGTCTGAGCAGGACTGAATTTGTTGATGCTGAACTCTCTGTCCACAGCTTTGATCCTAGGCCTGGAGCCGTTGAGGACTGCTGGGGAGGGACACGGACAGATACCGTAGAAGCTGGTGGGAAACTACAAGACGGATAGATTAAATGATATTAAATGTGAGTGGTGCAGATGGACATGTTCTAGCTGTATTTGCAGTCTGACTCATCGTAAGACCCTGCGTGGAATCTACAAGATGTCATTGATTATTAACAATAACCTGTATGTCAGTATGCTTTGCTTTTTTTTTCTGTATTCTACGCGCGCTCCCCCCTTAGCGAGGGGTCGGCGGAATATTCCATATTTCATGTATGTGAGAATTAAACCATATCTTTTTTCCTAGGCAACTTACTGAAGGCAATGCAATTCCGAGATCTCAGCATCGTTGTTGGCCAGGCCCCTGCCTTGCCAGAAAGTCTGTGAAGCGTGGAACTGTGGGATTTTTCGGCGGTGATGGCAGTAGGATGGCAGAGGCTTTTCTAGAATTTCCAAAGTCATAGAGTTATACAACTCAACTCTTGATTGAGTTGGAAGCTTGTTGCACTGAGTTTCTGTCGTACATCGAGTTCTAGAAACGCCATGGCATCCATTGCTCTCCGCTCTCCGCCCGACAGCAGGCAAGACTTACCATTTTTGAAGTGACGGCAAAGCAAACTCCAAAGGAGGGCCGAATTTGCCAGATCAGTGGATATGGACCTGTCATAAACATTGTGAGGATACCACCAGGTGTAGATTGTAGATGGTGCATAGGTACATTGAAGGACATTGACCCAATCCTCCATTTTGTGGTTAGTTTCAGCATGAGTGGTCCCTGCTACAAAGCTAGCTGTGTGCCAAAGTTTCTGCAAAGTAGAGGGTAGCACACTCGGATTTGGTGTAATCAAGAACTTCACTACCTCGCATTCGGAGGGTTCCATAATTTTGTCCGTGCGCTGTGGCCAAAGCTGTTCAACATTACATGGACTTTGCCTTCGAAAGGATGGCCCATGAGACCAGGGCATCAGTCCCTCCGTGGTTTTCACGGAAGCTATTGTTTTCAAAGTTTGTGATATCACAGACAGGAGCGTGATTCTTAATTGGAAGACCAGAGGCAACGCAAGATGCAGCGGTGTTATATTTCAGAGTCTTTAGGATGATGCATCCCCATGAAGTTTTGGAGCTTACACCTGGACAACCTGACTGTTTTTCAGGCTGGTGATGCCACGTTCAAAGCCTTGAGCCTTGCTCTTGCAGCACAAGGCACTGAACCTCGCGTGTCATATTTAACAGCAAAAACTCTGCACATTCTATGATATTGGTCAGACAAGTCCATGTCAAAAAGACACAATATAAACATTCCACACAGAATCAGCTAAAGATGCCGAGATTGACTGCTGACATCTTGATGAACTCTGACAAAAGCCACAAGAATGACACTCGATGCTGTTGGACATGGCCAAACTTCCCAGCTCCTCTGACTCAATGTTTTTGAATCTCCAGGCAGCTGATAGTCTTTTTGCAAGGCCCGCATCGCTTCACTGAAGGTGAGCTTTCCACGTGGACATGTCTCTTATATTTGGCATGACTTTTTCAGATGTTGTGGCACGACTTCTTCTGATGCTCGAGACCAATGAGATTTCATGAGTTTGTGAGTTGATTTATTGGGTTCTTCGGTGTTGGACCATATCATATCCTTCTTTTGTGTAGGTTGAGAAACAGTGGAAGTTTTTATCGACTTTCACCTGAGCTGATCATGACCTGGTTCTTCCCCGCTCACGAGCTGAAGCTGGTACATAACTTCGTTTTGGAAGCTAGTATTGTTTCTAAACTAGTATTTTGGGCTGGCCCAACTGCAGTTGAGATTGTGCCACTACCATCATTCTGTCATAAAGAAAAGTAACTTTCCCAGCCTTGAAGGATTCAGGGAGACGTTTAACATGCGGGAATCCATCAAACAGAAGTCGGCCAAAAAACGCTGCTGCAAGGCAAAAGGACGCAATACATATGCCATTGCTGAAACGAAGCGAGTGGTAAAAGTGAGCTTTGCAGGCTTTATATTCATCACAGACTCTCGAACACATCTCAAAATGATGTTGGCGACGGTGGTTCTAGATCCTTAAATTCAATCTCCACGTGTTCCATTCCATCCTTTGCACGCAAGAAATCGACAGAAATTCTCAACCTACATCCACAATATACACTTCGAGGGCAGATTGGGCAATCGGGACCCTGGAAGATTCTCTCCTGACAATCTCCGAAACGTGGCCTCAACCCATACTCAACTGCAAATTCCGCTTGACGAGATTATCACAATCTGGAACCTGCAACAACACTACTTAGAAAATTGATTGTTTGATGGTACTCGTACAAGAGCAATTTTCTTGTATTGCGATTCAAGAACATGTCTAGTCCAGCTGTCTAGCTGTTTAAAAGAAGTCTCAAGTACGCTCATAGTCCTGATCAAGTAGACTAGCGATTATTTTTTGGGAAGCACCCTGTCAGAACACACTTTTGATTTTTGAGGGGTTTTCTGCTCATGGACCCGCTCCTGTCTTCCCTGAGAAATCTGTTGAGCAAGTTCATCATCTCGATATATATATATATATATATATATCTCCGAAGATCTAGTGCTGGACAAGCCACATTGCTTCGATGCTCTGCACCGTTTTGAAAGGAGCCAGTTGGCTGAAAGGAATTTCCATTCAACACATCTAGACAGTGGTGCAAAAGAATGTCAATTGGAGGGCTTTGGATATTGAAGATATATGAAGATATGTATTTGTATAGTGGGCAAAAAAACAGAAGGCAGACCGAGGAATTTGCTCTAGATTTGTTTGAGCGCCTCCTAGAATCTAGAATGTCGAATCTACCGAGCCAGGCCTTCAAACAGGCCCCACTGTGGGACCAAATGACATTCGAATGCAAGACATTGCGAGAAAAAAACCACTGAGCCTGAGATACCTTCTTGCATATAAGCGCGCAGGGATCATTTTCCCAGTCTTCCGTAGCGCGTTCGCGGGCGTTCCGAACCAGCCATGCAATACCCACAGGCAGGGGACGGTTCTCTGTGCTGTTCTGTGGAAGATGCAATCTAACTCAGATGCTGGCCTCAATATTGGAAGAACCCCTAAGCAAACAACTCAGGGTCCTCAGGGTTGTTTGGGACATGAAGTGATCTTATTTGGTTGTAGTGCGTGCATATGTATGCATTGATCTGAACAGCGTAAATAGATACAGACATCTTGATGAGGAGATATAACTTCGACAACATGTGGTTGTGTTGATTTGCTCAAGACAAGCCGGTAAATTAGGATGACTCTGCACGCTGGCAGATTGGCAGGTCTTGCCTCTTTTTGGGGGATGAGTAGGGCACTCAGAAACAGCAACAAGGGTTTGGGGTGACTGAGGCCGGTCTTGACAGAGGAACAATCTGGGACGTGTGCAGTAAACTGCTGCGAAGCCATTCTCTTGTTGACGAGGAAAGGATGAGCTGTGCAAGAATCGGTGCAATGAAATGTTTGAGACAGATGAGACAATTTAGGAATTGCGACAAGTTTATTGAAAGTAGGTTGCCGCATAGCATCTTGGGAGTCTTTTGTTACGATCAACATTTGGCCATGGGCACAATCTCCAAGAAGGACACATCTCCTGTGATTTGATTTCGCTTTGCAATCGTATACCAGATTAATGTGTTGATGAGACAGTTGAAACTATTCACGAAGAGTGTGGTGCGCATTTTCCTTCATCCCCACCAGTTATTAACCCATTCTACGATTTCCTTTACAAAACCTGACAACGTTTGTCAACTCGACCAATTGGTCGCACAGATGTCCAGGCGATGTCGACTCGCCGCAGTCTCTCTGTCATGGTTTTGGTGGGATCCTGTCGTTGTTGCGGTTGGTTGAATGGAATTGCCAGGGCGAAGCTCACACGTCGTGCCACCAATGTGTGAGAGCTCAGAGTCTTGTGTGCGATGGTTGTGTTCTGTTTGCTGAACAAGATGCAGGGACTTTAACGAAGATTAGAGGTTTCAGCCGAAAATGCCTAGAGACGCAGGATTGCATGGCATTCTTCAGATCCCCCATTTACAGGGACACTTTTGGTTATGATTCCATCAACTAGATGGTGGGTGATGGGCGTATTGCTCCATACGGAGAAGGAATCGTCTTGCAAACAGTGAATGGTCATTTCTCGTGGTTCCCTTGTAGCACTTATATATAGAGCAAGCCTTGTTGCTCCTAGATGTGTACAAATATTGGAGAATTTTTCAGAAAACATGGAAGCACTGAGGTCAAGGCTGCCGTGCTTGCGAATCCGTAGCTTGATCCGGAATTGTTGAAGCTTGTTTCCGGCATTTTCCAAGGGAATCTCTCTCTCTCTCTCTATATATATATATATACACACACAGTTGATCAGTTGGAAACATAGGTACAGAGGTCTAGTACAACCATTGTATGACAACTACTGGGCCATGGTAGTCGACCCACCAGAACACTTACATATCAGACAGTTGGATGACTAAAGATGCGTCCGAGGAACAACATCCGTGTTGCTGTGCGAATCCGACCCTTCAACGTCAGCTGCTTGGGATAGCCAGGCACATGAGGCAAGTCTCTTCAATATAATTGCAGAATACAGGAACTTAGGGTCGTTACCGATGTAGTTTTTCCGCCTGGTGAGTTCAAAGTTACACAGCATTGAAAACTAAATCTACTTTTGCAAGCTGTAGATCGGGCAAGAGATGTCTACAGTGCAGAAGCAAAGAACCGACACTTCGATCCACTTTAAGGCCAAAGAGCTTTCAGAAGGACATGCCACTGAAACTGTACCTTGCCATTGGAGTGTAGAAAGGGGAATGATGGAAATGTCTAGGAGTTCGAGTTAGGTCGGATTCTAGCAAAGTGAAGTACATTGTGTCCACTTAAAGTTCAAAGTCACATGTGCGAGCTGAGCTTTCCAAGATCTGTGACCCCTAGGTTTTGGAGGTGCAGGATTCGACTGCAACAGCCTCAGAATTGGTGCAACGATGTGCAAGGCATATGGTTTGAACCAGCCTCGTCAAAATGAATGGTATGCTTATGTATGGTTGTGCACAGGGTGCCATGGTGCTTGGAACAGTCTTTCAGCTTCCACTACTGCAAGTGACCCTTGAAGGTCGTTGCTTACGGCGAATTTGCCAAAGAGAAGAGATACAACTTTGTCCCACTGGCAATACTTTTGTTGCGTTCATTCAAGTGTGAAACCATCGGAAGCATTCTGAAACACATTGAAACGATTTGAAACGTCAACTTGTCCTTTGATCATTCTGAGTGACACGTTTGCACTGACATCAAACAAACTGAAAGTTGTGGGACTTGCTAGTCTCAACGTCTCTTCAATCCTGGCAGTCCGCGGGTGCCAGGATTCTGTCTTCAAATCCATCGATCCAACCAAAGGAGCATCACAAGCCGATGTCTTTCAGGAGCCAAACCAATCCATTTGTGATCGAAGCAAGGCGGAGAGGGGTTGGATAAGACTTGGAGGTCGAAATAGCATTTTCCCAAGAAAACGCAGCGCCGAAATCGTTGAGGAGCTCGGAATTCCAATCTTGGAAAATGCCTTGGACGTGTCTTGGTGGCAAAGACTTGATCTTCAAACAGAGATTGGAAATATGGTACTGGGTACATGCCCTAAGGCGTATCGGTTGTTAAAAGGCGTATCGATTGAGCGTGTCCCATGCAGTTTAGCATATTTCTGATGATTTATGCATATATGGAACTTACAGGAATTGCTGTTTGTTGAGCGTGCCCTTGCAGAGTCGGTTCTCCAATAGGTTTTCGATATAGATATCCGGTATATCCTAGTCTGGAATCATTCTATACAATCCCAAAAGAAGAAAGTGGTCTCGGTCGCCCTGTTTGGCGCTCGGGGCACGTGCTCCTTCCATCTTTGCAGTGCAGTCTCTCTTTGCAGGTTGCTTAATCTCTGCTTTGTACTTTTCTCGTGGAATGAAATAGATTCAGGCAAGACAGGCAATTTGCTCCGGTTTCGGGGTGCAGGAAAAGGCAAGCAAACAAGTAAGCAAGGAAGGAACAAGGAAACGCACGGACGCAAGGAAGCAAGCAAGCAAACAAGGAAACAAGGAAGCAAGGAAGCAAAGAAGCAAGGGAAAAGGAAACAACCAAAGGAGACAAGGAAGCAAGGAACTACGGAAGCAAGGAAGCAAACAAGGAAACAAGGAACAATGAAAAAAAAGAAGCGAGGAAACAAAGAAAAAAGGCACGGAAGCAAGAAGGCAAGGAAGCAAGGAAGCAAGGAAGCAAGGAAGCAAGGAAGCAAGGAAGCAAGGAAGCAAGGAAGCAAGGAAGCAAGCAAGCAAGCAAGCAAGCAAGCAAGCAAGCACGCAATTCAGGGAAGCAAGGAAGCAAGGAAGCAAGGAAGCAAGCAAGCAAGCAAGGGAGCAAGCAAGCAAGGANGCAAGCAAGCAAGCAAGAAGCAAGGAAGCAAGGAAGCAAGGAAGCAAGGAAGCAAGGAAGCAAGACAGCAAGCAAGCAAGCTAGCAAGCTAGCAAGCAAGGAACAAGGAAACAAACAAAGTAAACACACAAGTTAGCCTTTTCGAGGCAGGTGCAACATTTGGCGATGTTGGAGTGTGACTTTTTCGTGGCAGTGGCAACATTTAAGGCCATGTTGTAATAGACTTACTAGACTTTTCGTGGCAGTGGCAACATTTGACGATGTTGGAGTTAGAGTGTTCTTGGCAAGGGCAGCATTTGGCGATGTTGGAGCGTGACTTTTCGTGGCAGGTGCATAGCTTATCATGATCAGAATTGCTAACTATCAGCCGGGATTCATAGATTTCGTGCTGTGGCATTAGGAATTAGATTTTCCTGACAATTAGTGCAATCGTTGCTGTTTTGTGGATACAGGCACTCACCCTAAAAAAGTAGAGCGTGACTGCAGTGCCGCGAGCATTTTGATATAGAATTTTAACCCGTATTGAAGTTTTTTCCACAGCGTGGTGCCAAAATGACCTTCAAACCCGACGCATTCAATGACAGCGTGCCCATTGGGAATTGACTCAATTGATGTGCCTTTTATCTATTGATGTGCCTTTCTTTGGGAACAGCGTGGCCATGCAGTGATGTGCCTTTCCCGGGTTTGATGTGCCTTAGGGCGCCTACCTAGTAAGTAATATACATGATATACGCGGATACATACAGTCTAGATATGTTGATTTGATATTTGTCACTTCGCTTCAGGCATACAATGGATGCATCATGGCATACGGTCAAACGGGGTCGGGCAAAAGCCACAGCGTGCCGAGACCTTACAGGATGTTTGTTTTTTTTCAAAACAAATGTGTGCTATGATTTCCGGGCGGAGGAAGGCAATCATGAGGTTTGTGGAACAATATGGTTTGGTCTCCATGATGACAAACAAGTACTCTGGTTCGGTCATTTTCTGCTCATCAACCAATGTGTTTCTCCGTCTGCTTTCAGACCCACCTTTCCGGAACTTTTGGTTCAAGATGTAGAAGATTTGCTCGTGCCAGCCTACAAAGTGTTTGTTGCAAGAATCAAGGGCGGTGCAATTGCCATCTCTTCCAAGTACACTCAAATCATCTCACATCAATATTAGATAAACACGTTTAGACTGAGATAGAGCAAGTGCAGAGGCAAAGTGAGGCGAGCTTAGCCATGTCAGGCCACACCATCGAGGCCTAGGATGAACATGATGAACACCGTGAGGGTACAGTGTATATTTACAAGGCATTTGTTTATCGTTTTGATTTGGTGAATCTTGCATCAGACTCAGAGGCTTTTCCGTTCTACTTTTGTGCTGTTGGCAGAAGAGTGACACTTCCAGATGTTCATGCTGCAGGCAAACAAGTTCGAAGAGCTATCATCTCCAAACTGGAAAGACATGGATGAATCTCCTAACAGGAGAGACATTGACGAATCTCCAAACCGGAGAGAGATGCTTGATGAGGCATTTTGTCGTTTCCAAACTGTGAAGCGTTGATTCAAACATCTAGACATGCAACACATATCATCCTACTTGAATCGCCAGGCTGATGCTACTCTTCCAAGCCTAGACAATGTGGCAACAGACTTAGCATTTCCCTGCGAAAGTTTGGAGAAGTCCAGGTGTAGAAGTTGGAAAGATCATGAAAAGATGTGCTGTACATTCGTATACTACGGTACTCGTATATGATACTATAAGCAATGAAATATATTTAAAGATCGCATGTGCTATGAAGACATAGCAATACCGGTATAACATACACGAATTGTACGTATGTTTACGATATACGTGTGTATATTTCACGAGACAATACGGTACATGATACCGGGTTCTTCATAAAAAAAACAGCCATCCGATAGAACAGTAGATTCAAGCGTGGGATCCCCCGTGCCCCAACTTCAAAGTTGTTTCTTTCGGGTTGTCGCCGTCGGCCTTCAGAAAAAACAGCCATTCAAGTTAGGTACGTTCAACCCTTTTCAGCTGCAACTTTGAAGTGGGGGTTGGAGGGGGCTACGAACGTTAGAAGCTTGGCACGTGCCATGGCTGTTTTTTTTGAAGAACCCGGTATGTCAATTCCAAAAAATGTGTGTACATAATGTGTACATATTATTGTGGATAGCCTAAACATGCAGATCATGATGAGTACATGGTTGATATCTTCTGAATCAATGGCTTGAGAGCGCACCGGACTGGAATACCAAATCTAGTAAAGCCGTCGTTTGAAAGCATTGTCGAGGGCTTGTGGGTTGGAACCCCGTGAAAACCCCTGAGAACAGAAGTACTGGATGAACTCTATCCCTCTGTGCATATACATTCCCACAATGCATGCATGCATGCATGCATAAATACATACTTACATACACACCATACCATACCATACCATACCATACCATACCATACCATACCTTACATTACATTACATTACATTACATTACATACAGTACTTACCTTACCTTACCTTACCTTACTTTACCTTACTTTACCTTACTTTACCTTACCTTACCTTACCTTACTTACATGTGTATGTATATATACATATGTAAAATGTATATGAAACATGTGGAAGCCTTTTCAGGAGACGTATGCTCCAGCCCTCGGGTGGAAATTGCGGTGCCTGGGCGCAAATCGCAAACACGTTTGTTGTGGACTAGCAGTTGATTGACAGGGTCCATTTCTTGAGAATGACTATTAAAATACAAACTGGATACCTCGATAACCCGAACAATTCCTGCCAGTTGTACATGTATCGAGAACAGAGGAAGATGTTCCACGATGTTTCTGATTTGTCCTCTTACCAGGTTCATTGAGGTTCAAAACATGGTCAGGATGGACAGTTTCTGGTACAAATGAAACCTGCTAGACTCAGCCAGACCTGTGAATACAAAAGTGCTCCTTGAATTTGACATGCCTCGTCCAACGACCCCATCGTACACTTTGCTGCAGGATACGGGAGTTTATCAAACTCAATGGCTACTCTTCAGGTCGGGGTATCAAAGCTTTGAATCTTGCCAACACAATTCCAAAAAAAAATGGCATAGAAGTGTTTCGATATTTTTTCCACCTTTCCAACCTCACAAAAGGGATATTCATGCACAAATATCTTTGTACACAAATCTGGGAATGATTTGTGAGCTGACCTCTGATGAGTGATGCATCCAGAGCCGATTGAGATCTGCCAGGCGGAGTTGCGTTTCGAAGAGCTGCTTGACATTTTTTTGAATTTGGGATGGAAACCGTCATCTTTTCGGGCTGGAAATTCCCCAAATTTGCTTGGCGAAACCCTTGGTTTTTGTGTGCACAAAAGCGTGCAGCTTGCTTCGGTTCCTTCAGCTACTTTGACATTTACAACTTCAATCAATTTCGATCATTTCTGCATTTGGGGTGCTTTGTAGTTCTTGTTTGTTCTGGTTTGGAGTCTAATATGTGGTTCATGTCTGAGCTGTTGCAACTGTTGCTGAGGCAGAAAGCTTGCGCTCGCAAGCAGACGGTGAAGAAGGGAATCAACCTCGTGCAGATCACACGGCTCAGGCAACAGTTGGAACAGCGCCAGGGGTGTTGGGTGCTCATTGTGGACACACATCCTACATAGATCCTACATAGATCCTACATAGATCCTATATAGATCCTACATAGATCCTACATAGATCCTACATAGATCCTACATAGATCCTACATAGATCCTACATAGATCCTACATAGATCCTACATAGATCCTATATGATCCTGCATACATCTTACATACATCCTAACATCCTAAGTATATCCTACGTACCACCTACGTACCCTGTCATACATATGCAATGCTTGGGATGCCTTGAATTTGTTTTGATTCTGGCAAGGTTGCAGGTTCGTTTGCAAGTTGGAAACATGTTGCACTCTTTTGCATTGAGCTGTGTTCAGGTTGCCAAGAAGAAGGCACCTCCCAAGAAGGGTTTAAGGTTTGGAGAGCTTTGGCTTGGCTGATGTGATTGGAGTGGCCATTCCGCGCAGGTTTTTTTTTGGGGGGGGGAGATCTTATTGGAATGCAATCCATTTCGTTTGTTCGTCATACTCGGATGTATATCGATGTTTAAAGCCTTTGCGTGTTGGTGTGTGGAGACCAGAGTTTCTGGTCATTCCATGCCAATCAAAAGGCTGTTAAAACATTTACAAGGCAAATTGCAAGGACTTTGGACCAAACAGATGTAACGCTTTTGCATGGCTGGTGCCAAGTCACAAATCACCACAAAAGATTGTTGCCACAGCATTTGTTGGCTTCAAAAGTCGCCAAATTAAATCGACCAGGAAATTGCCTCCACCCTAAAGCATGGGCAAAAAGTGGCAAACGGCACAGCATTGTTTTGTGTGTCCTATGTCAAACTTGAGCACATCTACCCGACCCCACGCCCACACCACAAGCCATTTGTCAGAACTGTCCGGAAGCACCGGAAGTCCTCTCCTTCATGGGCCTAAGGAATCAACATTTGTGTCTCTGCCTTCACGTCGCATTCCTTCTTCCGGGTCGGTCTCCTCGCCGTCCTCACCGGGATCGCTACCCAACAGAGTGCCTGAAGCTCAGCGATGGTTGAGAACTGAGTGTGTGCTAAAGAGTTGGTAGCCCAAAGGAATTCCAGTTCTGATATTATCGAATGATTTGGGAGCGGTGTGGCTTTCGCCGGGCAAGTGTTTCAAGGAGTCTTTGATGAGATTGATCCGAGAAATCGTGTTCTAGATAGCCTCAGGTCGAGCAATTCCGTGAATTCCAGCGAGAGAGAAGAAGATGAGGAGGAAAAAAGGAAAGCAAACCAGTTTTTGGAGGCCAGTGCTGCAAAGTGTGCATTCCCTATGGTCGCATGATATCATAGTGGCCTGGTCTTCCAGAGCGTACTGTTGCCTTTACAGGAGCATTGCACACATTTACTTAGCAAATGTCATACAATGAACTCGAAACGTGCTCTGCGGGTAAACAATGGTAAACATATGTAGTAAAGCACATGTCTTTGTTCAGCCTTGAACCAGGTTCTCGGAGTTTCATGGAGATGGTTGTTCTGACATATTGACATAATATATCGGGAAGTGGATGGACAAACAAGTATCCTCAAGTAGCTCTTTGCTGCTCGGAGCGTTGCTTATCAATCATACTAAAAACAAAGGAAGCAGCACAGCCTGCAGAGCTTGCGATGTGGCAGGCTGCTTCTGTGCGACGTGATATGGAAAAGCAGAAGTTCAGTGTTGCTTGTGTCCGTAGCCAGGACTGTGGACGTTGGGTTTGACACGTGTTGAATTCACAATGGCCGATGGAGATAGCACGCGGGCACAAAACCAACGGCTTTATTGCCTGTTCGGACCCATCACATCCTGATTAAAAAAAACATTGACGTTTCAGCAGTTGACTAGAAAATTCTAATCACATTGCGAAGATCATATCCCTTACCCCACCCAGCTATTATACATTATATCACAGAAGTATCAGTGCTCTACATGACATGATAGGAAGCTAACCAGGTCCCCGAAAATCTGTCTCGGATCGCCAGGATCCGCCCCAAATGGACTCTATAAGGTGCCCTTTGAGATTGGAAACTCTTCCAATGTAGGAAAGATATGCTGTATATTTGAGATTATTTGAGAATGTAGACATAATGTATATATGTACATATTATATATACACCTCTATATATAAATGTATAGGACATACACCTTGATGATCCCTTGCAAGCAAAATGCAAATCTTTTCTCATGTCTGCCAAAAGGCCGCAGATGTCGAAGTTATGGAATCGGAGGCACCGAAACGGATCCCAGGATTTGTTGAACAGCTGATGCAGGTCAGCTTTAAAGAGTGAATTTCTCACCAGAACAAGCCCTTCAGAAACTCCATACCACATAATACCACTATATATCTTTGTTTTTTGTTCACACAACAGACCGTAAATACTATAAATAATCAGGGTATGTTTGGATGAACAATTCTTGGACTCGTTAAGATTCTAGATTTCACTGCTATGAGATACCTTGCTGGCTTGCGGACTCATAGATTGTCCATCGTGGCAACACGATGGTCCTAATCTTTTCTGTTTGTGCAGACTGCAGCAGCATCTTCGATGTTTCTACCAGTAAGTAAAATTGCAGATGTGTGCACTGAAGCCACAAACAAGAAGTTTTATTGCAGAGGTCTGTACTTGCTTTGGCTTTCTCTCCATAGGGCTTGCCTCCCAATGTGAATGTGGAGGAATTTTTGCACTGGCGCATTATGCCAGGGAATCAATTCACTCTGGTGTTTCATCTTAGGGAGCATCCGAGCATCCACTTTGCAGATATTTACAAAAAACCATCAAAAAACTCGCCCATTCCGGGGCTGCTTTTATATGACATTAAAACCATTTGAATCCATTTCATTTACATTACGTTGTTGTATAGATACACAACGCACATGCGTTCGCATATGTCATACTATGCGCATATCATGTTTTTGCGAAATATAGGTGCTTATATTATACGTGTATATTTATACATTCATTTGAAACATGCATATACGTACTCTCAAATACAAATGTACAGTACATGCCTACATTTCCCCACACACACACACACATGCGTACATACATCAATACATCATGCATCCATACATTCCAGCATTAACGCATTCACCCATTCATGTATTCGTACATTCATGCACTCACGCATCCACGCATTCGCATCCATGCATCCATACAGCCATGATGAGTCGAGCAGTGAAAGAGAGCAAATAGTTGAGGTCAGGCCATGGAAGCAGACTGTCTCCTAACAAAACCAGCAAACGGCCGAAAAGTGAAGAAAGAGAAGATGTCAACAAAAGTGCCAATGCCACTTGCTCGACTCAGTTTGACAGAAGATTGGTGATGTCATGGAAGATCTGCGTGAGCTCAATGATGGCTTTACCCAAGAAAAGTCCCACCTTAGATGGCGACAAGGGCAAGAATGTGCAAGCAAACTCACTGTGTCTTCACTGCAGTTCTTCCCGCCTTAGCCAGTTTTTAAACGAGGCTGGACCCCACCATGTTTGGACATCCAAATTCCCGGACAAGGTCATGGCGGATATGTTACATGTTGGAGCACAAGACATGGACATGCCCGTATCCAATGGACAAGGTGATTCAAGAGCTTCTCCATAAGGCTGCGTTGCTGTCGTGAAACAGTACGTGCTTGAGTCACGAGTGTGGCACGGCAAAGACAACAGCCATTGGAACAAGAAATGCCGGGACTGGGACTGGAGTCAATGATCAGCCCCTTTGACAATCTGATCGCGGTCGGTTCAACTTGTCGATGGCCACACGATCGCAGAGATGCGTCCGGATTTGCTGCGGTCGAGGATTGGTTTCAAATCCAGATGGGGGTACCCTACCATATCTGGCATGGTGTGCCTCGGTGCGTTCGAGCTCCATCTGCTGACAAGGACAAGGTGGGCAAAGGTATGGGAAAAAGGTGGCTATGTCAAGTGCACGACACAGGCTAAGGCGCTGGCCCTGGATGGAATATTCTTGCAGAAGCCCGCCTCTGAGAAGGTGATGAGGACAGAAACGCTTAGGGATGACAAGGCGCTCATATTGTTTTCTGACCGGTTCAAGCTGACTAGGCTCCGGACTTAGCGTAGGTGTCTACCACTTTCTCTTGATGGCCTGGATGAGTTTGGCAAAATGCCTCCTTTTGATTTCTTGGCCCAAGTCCAACAATTTCATAGGTGGGATCCGACTTGAAGGATGTGTTTTCCCGGCAGCTCGCTCTCATCCAATCAAGTTGCATCTGTCTTTAATGCTTCCGAGGGCATTCCATTTTCAGCGGCCAGAAACGAAATGGTGGACCTCCTTTGGCGAGTACTGCTGCTCTGGTCGGGTCGTTGCCTGGGATTCAAAATCTGGACTCCCGCCTTGTGAAAGTACATACATGCTCACATGCTTACATGCTCACATGCTTACATGCATTCAACATACATGTATACGCGCATACATGCAAACATGCGTGCATGTACGTGCATGCATGTATGGATGCATACATACATCCGCACGTTTCAAAGTGTTGTGGCAAAGGATTGAACCAAACCCATTTTCGGGCAGGAAACACCTTTCATTCATAATTAGGCCGGACGTGAAGTTGCCATTTTTGTGTGAGGGGGCGCAACAAGTCCGATGAAGACATCGCCATGACGGTTGAAAGGCGGCGAACGATGTTCACAATTTGCATGAAGTTTGTCGTCACACACCTGATTATCCAAACATTGCTCCTGCTGTTTCAGGGATGAAAATTCTGCAGAAGGTGGGTCGCTTCCGCTATCGCTGGTTGATGATTATACAGTGGAAAGCAGTTGTAAATCTGCGACACTGTCCTGTCCTAGTGCTCTTGCAGCTGGAGGCGCATGCGATTGGATTTCAATTTGAATGTTTCTATCCACTCGACACAAGGAGGCTGGGAGTTTTTTAACTGATTTGAAGGCTGAACTGCACTTGCGCTCATTTGAGCATCGAAGAGATCTTTGGACTTTGCATGACGTTGGTATTGCAGGCGCCTGTGAAGACAGCATGGCGTTGCAATTCTTCCATGTTATCCCCCTGTGGATAAAGTGGTCGAGCCGTCAAGTCTTTGACGGTGGTTGGTTTTTAAACACTTTGTCAACTCTTATGTGTGGCTTTACTTTATCACTTGTGGCACTGCAAAGTGATCTAGTTGATCAAGAAACGCGGGTGCCGGGAAGACCATAGCTGAAAGCCAGGGGTTCTTCCAGATTTCCCACTTTTGTTGACTGTTGACACTGAAGTCTTCAAAATGTGCTCCACACAAAAGCTTAATTTTTTGCATTATGTATATATATACACACATATTTTGATTGTTTGTTTTTTGTGTTAGGACAGAAAAATTCAGTTCAGCTAGTAGGCACTGCATTGTGCCATGAAACTTGAAGTTTTTGGGCCCAGCTGCCCGCTCCAATGCAACAGTTTGGAGTCCTGTGCTGACTCATCCTTGGCAAGACCATAGGACGTTTTAGTTTGGCTTCCAGGACAAGATCTGCTTACAGATTGCAAGCACTGGACAGGCCAGTGTAAATAAGTACTGTGTTGACTGACCGTCAAAGCATGTTCTAACATATTCAAAAGTACTTCAACAGTTCATTATTTGTTCAATCATTTGACTCAAGAGATCATGTTGAAGCGTCATGGCCTCCAGTTCATGAACTCATCTCTCAGTTCAAGCCTGGCAATGGATTGGGCAACTTCAAAAAATGGTGATGCTTCAGAATGTTCCACATGCTTGGCAGGTGTTCATGGAATGCACCGAACCGTCCAATCAATTTTTCGGACATAGCGACTAGATGACTAGATGATGAACATATGTTATCTTTCGGGGCCTGTTGGCCTTTGAGTTTGGTGCAACGAAATGGTGTGAAAGCCTGAGCCATTTGACACAGCACACCTCTACCATGACTGGTGGTGTTTTTCTCATGGCATTTGTTACCTTCTATTGCGTATGACCGCTGACCGGACCAGAACAAAAAACATACTATATACTTGTAAATCGCAATACATGTATCGCTGCATGAGGCTATAGAATCATCAGGTGTAACAGTGGGAGCTCATGGGGGGACGTGCGGATCATGCTCCCCCCACACTTGCCCAATCCATGTTTGAATATTCTCATTAAACACCTACCTTGCGAAGCAGGGGATGGGTGTCCTCAGATTATTGAAGCTTGGCTAAGCAAGTCACTCAGGCTCAACCAAAAACCAAAGTATATAATAATTAAATGTACGTACATGTGTATATATTTATACATATTTATATTTTTTTGTACAATGTGTTTCAGTTTACATCCCGACTCAGGTGCTTTCCATCCAGTTTTCTGCTGAATTGATGGCAAATAAACGATAAGAAACTCAGACAGGGGCTTGGCGACTGCCAACTTTCCGAATCTTCATGACCACGAGCATTGTAAGCAAGGGAGGCAGTGGTGTGAATCATGAGTCCACTTTCAAACCCTGTGGCATGCACACTTTGAGAGACCTACATGCAATCGTTCGACATGTAAATAAGGATACAGCATGCAGAACATCTTTAAGTGTTGCTCATGGATGCCCTTGCTGCGCAGTGCTCTTTTCATCTCGGTGATTGTCGTGCAAAACTCCGCCTGTCGAAGCAGTGGATCCTTGCGTGGTTCTCCCCACAGATGTGACGCAAGTCATTTGAGTGGCTGTGCCGTGCTGCAACTCAAAGCCGTTCATTGAAAAAGGAACTCAAAATTCAGTGCACCCATCAGTGATCAGACCATGAAGGGATGAACGGTCCTCTCCATTTGCAAAAGCAGTGCTTACTAGATTTGTTGTGAGGCTGGGAGATCCGGGCAGCGAGAAGGAGAAAGGGCTCCTGCTCTTTGGTTGCAGACATCGAAGGGTTTGTAACTGGAGCGGAGTCTTAAGGATTGGCAATCTCTTCAATGCCCAATTTGTGGTGCACAAACACAAAAAATACTGGCAATGCCTGATTTCTTAACAAAACTCGCCTCACAAATAAACAGCGCAGTATAGTATCGGCGTATCACCGTATGACTCTTGCCATTAGGATTTTTCCACGCCTCGGCCGCATCATAGGCCGCGCTCTTGCGAGCGCCTCTTCGACATGATTGAAAAGTACTACGAACTCAGAGGGCTTCGCCTCGGGCAAGGTTAGTCAATTTTCTGTGAAAAATAGACACGTCATGTGACAATGTGATTGCCAAGGTGAAAGTATATTGATGTATATTGTACACTTTTCGTTAGTATAGACTATAGACTGTTCTTAAACCATTGTTTGGATGGATTTTTCTGCTTTTGTTTCTGTGGCATCTCACAAGCGATCCTGCAAATCCCAATCAATAGCGGCTCGTTTACTGAGTTTGCAGAAATTGCCCACGCGGCAACTTTAAACTGTAGAACTTTGATTGCTTTTTGTATGGTAAGAATGGCTTGTTTTACTCTAAGAAGAAGAAGAAGCATCGGATTTCACAACAAAATCAGGAACAAGACTTTAGACAGACCGTGTAGTGGATTTACTGTACCAAATCTATTCAATGGACACTGTTCGTGGGATTGTATTGCAAACAAGGCAGAAAGATCAGGTGAAGGAGGCATCTGGAGACGGAACGCAGACCTTGCAGACAACTGTGCAAAACCCAGAGTTAGTGCTCGTAAATGAAAATGCGATATGACGGGATAGGATGGGATGATGGGATGGGATGGGATCAGATGGGCATCAGACTTTTCCGACAAATGATTGAAGGTGTTCTTTTAGATACATTGGAGATGGAGATTGGAATGGAACTGGTCCACTTCACCATGCAGCTCAATAGGAAACATGTTGGCTGACTGTCAGAGCCAATGGTCATGGGCCTGTCATGGGGATGCTGCATAGCGAGGTTTTGGCCAGCTACTTGGAGATCTACCAGGACTTCTGTTGTCATGACTGTCATGTCAGAGTTTCAGAAATAATTGTACATGTTGCGGATCTCGCATCAAGTTCCATAATTGGTCCATCTGTACAATGGAGCACACAATGGAGGGCCCCCTTCTGGCAACATACACCCTCGATGTGTTCAAAACATGCTGTTCCTGCATTGTTTTGTACATGTGAATGCTTGATTTATTTGATTCTGGCGAGCGTTGAGCAGAACTGCCGTCAAAATTGTTTTGATTTATCATCCAAACTTGTCAAGCTCGTGGTAGAATTGAATGGACATGTCAGATGAAGTGCTACCATGTAACGATTTAGTGCTAAGACTTTTGCTGAAAGGAAAAGATGTATGACTTGCTGGTGAACACACGAACAGATCTCCAAGTGAGGCAGGACCGAGGAGCTGAGATTTTGCATTCAAACGGAGTTTGGGCGACTCATCCTCACAAAGAAACCCTAAGATGGTTTGCCTGAATCACAAGGGGAAAAACAAATCCATGTGCAAGCTTAACACCTCGCTTAAAGCTAGAGGTAGGGTAGGACCTGGTGTCCTTTTGATTATTGGTATAGGTTGTTTTTGGAAGATTTGCATCCCAGAAATATTCTAAACTATCAGCTTTGCTTTGAAGGCAGCCTCACCACCTCTTGATACTAGCTACTAAAGGAATGATGCTGCCGTTTGCGATGTTAGCGTCGAAATCCAAGCCTGTCAAAACTGCGCATATGTCATCAAATGATGCTACCGCTCCTATGTTATGTGTTCTTATGTTCCCACATATATGCCGTGGGACTTTTCTGAAAATTACAACTATGACTACATACAAGTAAAGCTTATACAACTTTCTGAGGCAAACTTTTGAGTAGTCAAGGTCTTGGTGATCCGGAGATGATCCTTGAAGACAAGCCCGGCAAAATACCACTCCTTGCAACGAAGATCAACTCCAGAAATAAGCCTCTTTGAGATTCAAGATCAGCTTCATCCTGTAGGCATTGGGAAACAAATAAGTTCTGCTGGCTAGTGAGGCTAGTAATTTGATATTAGACAGCCAACGTAGTTTCATGGGCTGCTTAAAAGCATTTGTGGCATCCATGGATGCCATTTATCATCTCTTGGTCTTCAACGGCAGCTGCTCGGTAGGCTGCACCCTACCTTGGGGCCACATGTGCCTGGCTTGATCCAAAGCCCTGTCACGAAGAGTGCAGAGGTGCTCTGAGATTCACCTGGCATGGAGACCCTTGATTTTTCATGAGTTCAATATCATAATATCAAGTCCCTTGCATAAGAAATTTCTAGCTTTTCCAGCAAAGATGCGGATGATGGTTCCCGGATAATTATTGAACTTAGTTTTTTTTTTTCGGACCTCAGATTCTTCATCAACGCCATGGACAAAGAAGTAGTTAGGGACCCGCACCAAGACATCTTCACAATTCTTGATCGACACTGAGAGGTGCATGAACTTCTGGACTTCGGTGCCAAGAACCGTGCAGTAGGCGATTCCCCAAAAATCATCAAAAACCCATGGAACTGGAACCATGTTCACGAGAGGTAAGCTCAGTGTTCGCAGATTTCCTGGCCTTGTGACATGTTCGCAAGTCAAAGTTGTTATGATACTGACAGTAAATGACCATGAGATCTCGAAGTCTTCTTTGTAGAAGCAAAGGTCATCAAAGTTGAAACACATCGCGTCAGGGGCGACCAGCATGAATGCGAACTCCTCGCGTTCCCATGCGGTTTTTACCCTGGACATCCGCCTAAGCTACTCTGGGCCAAGACCTCTGCTCCTAGTTCCAGTGTTTGTCTTGTGTGGTTCAGTTGTTGTTGATTATGCTTTCATTTTGTAGAATCGCAGTTCGAGGTATATACGAATGATTGTTGAACATGTGAATGAATATGTGGATATACAAATATGTCCTGACCTATTTGATCTAAAACTTCGGAGCTGCACAATGTGCTTACTGTATATGAGTGACCTTTGACCTTTGATTGAACAAACCACCTCAAATCACTACCCAACCTCGTTATGCAGTGCACACCATTTTGCAGCTGCTTGGATGCCGAGGGCAACAGCAAAGGACTTGCAATCCTGCATTCACTTTGTGGCTGGCTCCTCAAAGAAGCCATGAAGTCGCATCAGCGAAAATCAACATTTGGTGTCTTTTGCAAGCACACAGTACTTCATTGCTGTCTTTTGTTGGTTTTATATGGTTTTATTTGCTGCTGGTCTTGAGGATCTCGCAGGTAGCGAGAAGCAAAAGAAGACCCACGCCTCTGGCGAAAGGTTGCAGGCGAGTGTTGCACCTTTATGGAGCAGCAATACATCGTTCCTTCCAGATCGGCAGATCCCCAAGATTTCAAGATGAGATAAGATTAGGAGATGCTCGGAGATGCTACTGAATTCCCAGTATGAATTGTTCAAACTGATCTGCAGCAGCTTCATTGACAGACAATGTGGAAATAATCTTTGCAATTCTTCACAATTGCATCATCGCCCCCGGCATTGGCCGTGCCAGGAAGGCATTGCTATCAACCAGTCTCTTTCCTCCTTGAGCCGTGTCATTCAGGCATCAAATAGTCAGTTCCCGTTTGGTCTTCTTCTGCCATGTTTCCTCCGATCCAATTTTCTTTGGGACAAAGATTTGCGAAGCAGCGTTTGCCATGAAAATCCGCTTGTCTTTCGCATCAGTCGCAGTCTCCCACATTGCCTGGCCACCGTGTGACGTCCAGGCCTTGTCAGGAAGCTCTGGCATTCAGCCAGTCTTCCGAGAGTCTAAACTGACACTGCTCTTAAAGGAGGCCTTGAGTGGTAACAGCAGGACAGTCCAAAACTGAGATTCGTGTCAGCTTCAAGCTCTGTCGCCAGATGCTGAAGAGCCATTTTGTTGTGAAGCGTTACATACAATGCCTAGATATTATGCATGTGTATGTACGCGTAAATAATGGTGTATTTGAGTAACGTATGTATATTTTTTTCTGACCTGTTTCAGAAAAAGATAGCAGGAGATACAAATCTGCGCATCCTGTGTGCAGATCTCCGCACACTTGAGGTGCTTTTAGCCTGTATCAGCCCTGCTAAAAGCAACCATGATGAGTCCATCAGCACTCTGGAATTTGCTGCCGGGTTGCTTAGACGGCTTAGCCATATATGTATATTTGACAGACGGTTTGGATCCACCTGAAAGGCTCGCTGCAAGCTGATCAAGACCAATGCAAAGAAGAATGAGCAGGAAGCAAAAACAGAGTGACCAAAACGAAAACTATGCAATTGAAGGAAATGAAGATCTTAAGCCAGACACATTTTACATCATCTTGTAGAGGGCAAATTGATGTATGTCCAGGATGATGGATTTCCAACAGGACAAGCGAGAATTAATCGAGACCTTGTCCAAAGAGAAGGAAGAAGTTGAAGCTCGATTGGAGGTGCAGATCAGTACGGATTCGTGAGAAATTTGGCGAGTATGTTCTTGGCGTTGAATTGCGAGTAAATTACCATAAAGCTTCAGGCAGAAAGGCAACAAAAGCTTTTGCTTCAGCATGAGCTCGAACGAGAAATGGAAGAGTCAAAGAAGAACCAGGCAGAGAGCGAAAATCAAAACATTAGAAGTCCTTCAGTTTGTGGGTCCAAGACTCACTTTCATTTCAAGTTCCGCCTGGAGTCGCTGGGTGCAGGAATTGGCTCAACAGATGCAAGAAGAGAAGCAACGAATCGAAGACATGTTGCGAACCTTGAAGTCCTGTCCTGAGACCTGCGGTGTTCAAACCTGGGTGAAACTGACGGGTAATTATTCTGGATATAGATGGATATGGATCTTCCGTATCGTTCTCCTTGGTAGCCTCCATTTGCTTTTGACCGCCATGGATTTTTTGCGCGCAATGAAAATCAGGTTTATTGGAACACAAGAAGTGTTGAACCGCGCATGACATGGAAGTAGTACGAAGTAGTGTTGGGCTTGGCAGCTGCAGGATCGAGCAAGACAAGCAGGTGCTACAGGGGTCTCGTTTTGCAAGTGCACTAGCTTCACAAGTTTTGGAAACGAAACGTCACACTCCAACATCGCCAAGATTTCAAAAAGCACTAATTCTGCGAGACTTCCTCAAAATTGACAGCTCAGGATCTCAGCTAATCTTACTCTCAGCTACTCTTAGTCTCAGCTACTGTTACTCTCAGCTTCTGTTACTCTCAGCTACTCTTAATCTCAGCTACTGTTACTCTCAGCTTCTCTTAATCTCAGCTACTGTTACTCTCAGCTACTCTTGCTCTCAGCTACTCCTCTTTCATCTACTTGATCGTGTGGAGGAACAAAGTTTGTATATCCGAAGTTTTCCAACTAAACTTCCTTAGATTGATTGCATATACTGTATTGCGTTTGTTTGCATATATTTGCATACATTTGCAGTCTAGATGCCCATGATGATAGTCAACACACCCAAGATCATTGTCACTCTCGAGCGGCATTTGGCATGTCCAATTTGAAGCGGCCAGCAACAAAGCCCAATGTCACGCCACTCATGCTATTTCATGTTCATTCATAGGCCAGCATGCAGCAAAGATCTGTAAGCCCAGAAGATACTGTGCCTTAGCTCAGTTGTGGAGTTTGAAGCACTGGAACTGTCCACCTATGCCGTTGTCCAAGGCTGAGATGGAGCGAGAACTTCAGCAACTTCGTGAAGTGAAGAGGCCTCCATGATGTTTGCGCTGTGAAGTATGTGTTCTGTTTGTATGAATCCTTTGCTATGCCTGACATCAGGTTGTAGGGTGAGAAGTTTTGTTTTGATTTTGTTGGAGGCGGGAAACCTTAGCTCAGAAGCAGCTTGAAGCGCTGAAGGTGCAGACTTCGGGAGCAGGAATAGGAAAAGTGCCATAGAATCGAAGATTCTCAAGGTATTGGTATGAGAATGTATTAGTGATTAGTCATTTTGTGAAAATCCTTGAGTAAGTTGCGTTCAACTGGAGCAAGACTCTCTGGAAGTAGCTAAGAAGTCCCTTCCTCGTCTCCTGCGAGGAGAGGGAGCTCTCTCAACAAAAGGAACTGGAACGCATCCAGCAAACAAAGGTGGGACACTGGTTTTCCCTCTCCCGCAACAACACCTCAACATTACACAAATTGGTGAACAGCTGGGGTGCCAGCGTCAGTTCTTTCTAGACATGGTTAAATTTACCATGCCATGAAGTTTTGAGTGTTCAGCAAAGCTCCACTGGTGTGATTCCCCATTGCATTGATACACCTTGATCGCGAGGCTGAGGAGCTGTCACAAGCAGACAAGAAACGCCAGGAAGCGTTGATAGAACTGCAGGACACCAGTCGATGTATCATCGGAGTCATCGGACTGTTTCAGACGACGGAAACATGTCTCAGTGTCAACGCCTCTTTTTCATACTGAACATCGCTTAATTGCTCGTTGGGTGAACCCTCTCCGCTCCTCCCTTTTCAACTGTCTCCACTCCCTTTTTGCAGAGAGGCAGAGACAGACAAATCAAGATGCTTCTGGACTTTGTTAATGGACATTCAACCCCCGCATAATTTAGCAACCAAGCGTGCTCAACTTAATTCTTGGTTGGAGTGACAGGAGAAGTTGAACGCCGTAGAGCAGAGAGAGGATTGAAAGAGGGCAAAGGGGGTGAGTGACATTGCTACACTTGATCAGGTATGGGTTCCTGTGCTGTTCCCATTGAACGAAACATGCATCTAAAAGGGCAAAAAACCTGCACAAAAAGGCATGTGATGCAAAAGGGGGACATGAAATTCCCAAGGCAGTTGTGTGTCCATTCTTCAAAGCTCACCCATTTTTACATCTTTGTTTGAGGAAGAGGAACGACGGAGAGTAGAGGCTGCCCGTATCACGGAGGCCTTGATGGGCAGCTCAAGGTTGTGGCAATGATCAGCATGAACGGCCAAAAGGTACTCAAAAGATATCTTAAAACAAGAATCTCTGCGGTAAGGGTGCGGGTTGAAAGGTCAATGTGGGATGGAAGGCCAAGGTGATTTGAGGGAGCAAGGTGAAGAGAACCAATTGCTAGGGTCAGTGAGTCAAGCGCGCAAAAGCAAATGTTCGAAGTTCTGAGCTGATCCTTCTCCTTGGAAATGCATGGAAGTCGGATGGAATGCTGTTACCTGTCAGCGTTGTTCCGTTTGTCGGAGGTTGAACTACGCCAGCGGATCGAACAGGAAATGTACCAAACCTCAGATCCTTTTTGTGTGGAAGTTGTTGGTGTTGAACTATGGATTGGAGGACCCCATCGCAGAATGTTGCAGATATATGTTTGGTTGTGTCAATGTGACTTGCTCCGCGCAATTTTCCCAGGAAACGAGTACAACACCGAGAAGAGGTGCGCATTCTCGCCTCCCCAAACCAGTTGCAGCTGAGAAAGGGTCAATGACATGCGTGCTGAATTCATGTTCCACGCACAAGTGCATATATGTTCAGGATCAAACACACTGCAAACTAGAGGGGCAAGCGTATATTCTATGATATTCTATGATCTGTCTCAGAAGTCCATTTACATCTGAAACCGATGTTCCATGATGTTCCTCCCATGTTATCATTCATTGGCGCGTAATCCATACGAATCTAGATTTCTGAACTATTCTTCTGATAGTTCTTTTCTTCAAGCCTGGTGCTTCAGGACCTGAAAAAGGAACTTGTTGGTCTTGAGGGTCTTCGAGATAGCCTGAAACCTAGATACAACGGTGGTGTGGTTGTCTTGTCCTGTAGATCTAGATAGCATTGAACAAGTGCTCCAAGAGTGTTGATTTTTTGCTGCTTGCATCAAAATGAACATCCCCAAAGGCGGCACGGTTTTGTGTGATTCGAACATGTTCATCATTTGAATGACTGCAAACTTCAACTCCGTGTCTCCTCCGTTTGAGACCAACATGCCTCATTGATCCCAAATCTAGATGGTTCTTCAGATGCCGAAGCAGGCTGGGAAATGAAGAAGGCCGACATTGAACAGAAAGCTCAGGTGGCTTGCCACGAGTTGAAATTGTCACGATGGAAGCATCATGAAGCATCATGAAGCATCATGAAGCACCATGAAGCATCATGAAGCATCATGAAGCATCCAGCAAATGGGTGATGGCAACAAACGATTTCCAAGTTGCTGTTTCAAATGATGCGACACCAGGGACAGGAGCAATAAAAGCAGACTGATACACTGATACACTGATAAATGAGTCGTGGTTCTTCATAGATCTTGACACACCTGTTGCTTGCACCTTTCACAGGAGCACAAGATGTCTCGCGAACGCCTTCTGAAAGAGTCAAGAGCTTGGTGTTTAGCAGCTTGGTGTTTGCATCTTCCATACCTTTCGGCCTCCCGGCCTCCAGCTCCGGGCCTTTGTAAGGCTCGGTATCTCAGGCATTGACGATGTGGAGGCAGGTTTTGACATGTCCATGGTATTGCCAGCTGTAGCATTTTGTTGCCAGGATTCAGAAAAGGTCCCGCGACTGGTGAACATGAACCCAGACAAGTCCTTGGAGGCTGATGGCAGATACGAAATCCCAACTTGGTTGACAACCTTGCTTCAGGATTTTGTCGTTTCAGATCACACATATTACTTTTGGTATATATGCAAAGAATATCAAAGAATGATTTGCTGATTTGTTTACTTGTTACTTTCATGTTTGTTTGCTTCAGGTGTAAGTTTGGTTGTTTATAGGTTTGTTTGTTCTGCTCTCTTGCTGGCTTCTCTCTATCTTGCTTGTTGAAACCAGTGATGTAATGTTGCAGCAGTTGGCACTGATGTTTTCCAATGATGGAACGAAAGCTCAAAGGCCCTGATGTAGTCGGCCAAGATGTTAGTCATACAAGTACGATGTCTGTACACGTCATGTACAACAGGCATGATCTATGTTAGCAGGCCTCCTTGGTTAGTTGTCGAAAATGATACCTGACCACACAGAGCCAAAGATGTAATAGAAACAGCTGTTGAAGTATGAACATGGTGAACCAGCTGATGTTAAGATTATTTCATGCACGAGCTGATGTAATAGATTAATAGATGATGTCAATCTCTTGTGCGCTCTCTCTCTCTCTCTCTCTCGCTTTTTCTCTCTTTTCCTTTCTCTCTCTCTCCCTCTTTTTCTTTCTCTTCCTCTCTTTCTCTCCTGTTCATGCAATGTATTTGCTTGATTGTTCATTGGGTAATTAATTAATTGAGTGTGTTACTATTTTGCAACTTCAATTCTTGGGGCCTCTTGTCGGTACCAATGTTATTTCCCACGCATCTAAGATTCTGATATTGTAAGGATCCAATCACTTGCCACGTTGAAAGAACATGCCGACCCGCATGGTTTGTCACTCTATCGTTTGCAAGTTTGGAAGGTAATATGCGGAATACGGTTTACAATCATAGCTTATCCGCATAGATTGCACTAGTGATATGATTGAATCTAATACTGTATATTTTTAGACCCTGTTCGGTTTGTTGCATTTCCTGAGTCATAGCCGATTAGAGTGTGTTTGTCATTCAAATCAACTGGTTTATGTTGTTTTGTGACGCATTCTGAATTTTTTAACTGCAAACAGACTCTACAGTCCAAGTAGGGCTGAAGTACCGTAGCTCCCAGCAGCTTGGAATATGTAAAGGTGAGATTTGGCACATGACTTGACCATACAGGGCTGCCTGATCTTCTACCTACCCTTGGAAGATACGTTTCGCCCTCAGCTTTGCAACTTGATCCAGAGATTCGAGGGTAGACGTGTTGCAGGGTATATCCTTGCTTTGGTTACATATACAGCATGAATCAACATGATGTATCACATATTCACAAACACACTTCGAAAGCGGCAGAGGGTTGTGGAGATCAACAAATTCAGACCTTGACTGCTCAATGCCAGGCGCATCGGGGCAGACCAGCAGAAGTGTCAGGCTAAAATCTCGGTGAATCGAAGAACTGTGTTTTG
Source organism: Breviolum minutum Mf 1.05b.01 (assembly GCA_000507305.1). NCBI lineage: Eukaryota > Dinophyceae > Suessiales > Symbiodiniaceae > Breviolum > Breviolum minutum. The sequence continues at coordinate 13,265 of DF242191.1, read as the reverse complement.
GCCTTTTGCATTTATTTCCATTTCATATTTTGGATGCATTTGCATATATTGAATTGATGCCACAGTTGTCACAATCTGCTGAAATAAAGGTACCCTGAACCTTCTTGTCGTTTCGTTGATAAGGTGTGCTTGACCGGCCTTGATGTCGCAGAGGAGGTTTGTCAGAAGCCTAGACATCGTTCCGAGTCGAGCTGCGATTGTTGGATTCAGAGGTGGGAAGATATTTAGTGTGACGGACGCGATGGTGATGGAAGGGAAACATTTATAAACGCTGGTCATACACACACAGATATACGTATATCTAATTACATATATATATATATATACATATACACGCACATATATACGTATATATACATACACATATATGTATATATATATATCATGCGTTGCAACGTACTGGTATTGTGATACAAAGAGTGCTACATTGCAATTATTGTCTTGTCGAAAAGGTAAAATATCTGTATGAGACCAGGGATTCACATTTCGGATGCCACTTTTTTCAGGTGTCATCCACAATGAAGGTCACGAAAAGCTGGAGGCCGGGCAACGAGTCTTTTCAAGGTCATATTGTTTATGTTGTTTATATTATTCCACTCAATGACATGTCACATTAAGTGTTCTGTGTTTAGACGATCACTGATTTTCACCACTGCTAGTTAACCTAACATGACGATATCATCGTGACGTATCGTGACATAGGTCCGACCCTGTCCTGGTGGCTTGGTGAGAGTCAATGGATATCAAGTCGTCCGGCTGCTCAGTACATTGATTGATCGTATGGATCCAGTGACCACGAATTCACAAAAAAAACCCAGGATGAAGACGGTCGATTACTTGAAAGTGGAGATCGCTTGGCTATTGGATGGGAAGCCAAGCCACAGCTTTGGAGTTTAAGAGAGAGGTATTGCAGAATGATTTATGGTTTCTCAATGTCTATAGTGGCCATACAGAAACATTATTTATAATTTCAATCGTAGCAAGAATCACAGTTTGGTAGCTCCAGGGTTACCATGCTTCCCTTTTTGAAAACATGTTTGGAGTGGCAGTTTCAGTTAGTGCCATTCAGCGTGCAGTTGGCAGCGGAACGAAACGGGGCAAGTTGTGAAAAAATGGTTCAAATACTGTAATACACTGCAGTCAACTAACATTGCAAATTGCAATGTAGATTCCGTGTTTCCAACAAAAACTATATGTATATATTTAAGAATGATAATCGTGAATTTTCCATTGCTTCGTGCGTTAGATTGCCAGAGGGTAAAATCAGTTTTCAACTTTCTTCAAATCTCGCACGGGAGACTTCGAATGTTTCATCTGGCACATGCCGAGCAGTGTAGGTTATAGTGTCCACTTGTGGCAAGACATAGAAACCATTGGAAATATTGGAAACCAATCACTCTGCCAGAGCACACCACTCAGTTTATGCCGTATTGAGGCCGTGCTCATATTTTCAGGGTGGTGATTCCTGCAAGCACCTCCGCAGAGTTGGCCTGGCTGTTTTGGCTGCTCGGTGGCTCATGTTGTTTTGGAAGCCAATCTTCACTTCTTTGTGTAAATATAAATCACTTTTCCGGTTCTATTGTGTATCACATGTTACCGCAGTTGCCAGGAATGTTGAAGAGGAAGACTTTGAGAAGGCCACCAGTACTTGCGAAAGCATCTGGTTGCACACATTATTGAGGACATGTCAAGGTTTCCTCATACTTGATCAATCATACGGGTACATATGCAAGATGGCAGGCCATGAAAGAGTTGCAAGCCAACCGCGAGGTGGACAAAACCAGCAGCTTCCAAATGATATGAGAATATCATTGATGTTTTCTTCGATGGTTTACTCAAATCATAGGGAAAATTGGTAGTACCATTGGGCTGGTACCCTTAATAATCAACCCTATATACCAGCATTTTCCCTATGATCAAAGGATCCTGAAGTCACCACTTTTTTTGTTGCGCACTCCAGGTGGATCCAAGGTATCGCCGAGCTGTTGATGCAGCAGTCACGATGGTGAAGCACGAACGTGGCACAAAAGAGGCGAGATGGCATGGGAGGTTTAGCAAGGGAAATCCCCTTATTTCAGGGAAATCTCGGTCGGATGAAGGTTGGTGAAATGTTATATTTTGGCCAGATGTATGGATAAATTATCGGATAAATGATAAAGTTTAAGAGATTACGAAGGAGCCAGATTCTGGAAAGAAAGGAAAGATTAGGAAGGAACACTCATAGCACATTTGCATTTTGGATGGTTTCACCCCTGTTTTGCAGAAGGTGTCCGAAGATACAAATCTACTTAGTGACTTAATGAATGTATGCGGCGGAATCTTATTTCCCATTGGCATCGTGCTGGGTGGCTTTCGGAGGCCAATGCACTGCTGGAGTCTGCCAAAGCGGCATCGGAGGTGACAGTAAAATTTCGCCATTTGTCCTTGTTGGATTGTTTTGTTGCTATCCTGTAGGACTTGTTCTTGACAGTGGGGGATGGTTTTTCCAGCTTAGCATTTGACGCGACATGTACCCTGACTGCCCCGACTATGAACTTCCATCTTTTCCAAAAAAAAAGTCACTGCAGCGACTCAGCTCAAGGTGGTGGCTGAAGCCAATGCTATCCTCAAAAAGGTACCGCAGGACTTGAGACTTGAAGTGGTAGGGGCCAAGTAGCCATTACATGTTTTGCTAATTACAACCCTACTGTAGCTGTGTAATCCATTGTTGCCAAAAATCGCACTGGAAGTGTTGAAAGGAGTCTTTCTTCAACGGTTCAAGGTGGTTCAACCTTTGCAAACACCGTCTGGCTCCAGGAGTGGACGAATGGTGTTTCCCACTACGAGTTGGCTGTACTTTTTCAGGCGGAGCCCCCAAGCCTCGTCCATGGCAGGTTCCATGGTGCATAGCATGGATGTTGAGGCTGATGGCCCTCCTGAAGTCTGTGTGGTTGCCAGACCTGAGGCAGGAACCGTGGAGAATTCGATTTGTACATGGAAACATGGGCAATGCTGATTTGGGAAAGTATCCTCCAAACTCTGGGGACAGGGACAATGGTAAGGCTGTGTTCTGGAATTAGAGCCAAGGGTTGTTTCTAGATTCTAGAGATCCAGATGCAGATCACAATGAAAGGTATGTTTGCTTGTGTGCTCTTGCAGGAGTGCCCCCAGGGCCGAACAGGCATTGTTTCATGTGATTGCCTTGGCAGGACGAAGCAACTGCAACACCAGAACCAGGAGCCTGCCTCAAACAGTGCAGCATTGTTCAATTTGGAAATATGCAAAGCTTTCACTATTTCACACCTAAGTGTAAGAGAAGCACCATGAAGCACCGGTGCCAGTAGTCTTGAACATGCCAATAATGCCCTTGAATGTAGGCATGATACGTCGTGATCTTGTTTTCGTCAAGGATGCCAGGGGTTGTTCAAAGAGACAAGGGATAGTGTTATATGCTGCATCAATGCTTGGAAACCCATTGCCATCAGCAACCATGATGCTTGCCACAAGGAAGTTGGCAAGAAAGAGGGTTCAGTGCGGGCATTTGGGAGGCCGGATTTGTCTTCTTCTACAATTAAAGCAGTGGCGGGGTGCCATGGACTATACAACATAATGGACTTTCGATGTACTTGTCTCTAAACTGGTCCTGCGTGCATTTTTTGCCATTGCACAGAATATGAGCTGTAGTTGAGGCCTTTATCAAGCAATCGAATTCCAATAGTCGCATCTCAGAAACGTATCAAAGTTGTCGTCTAGCCGTTCTGGTTGACAGCATTGTGAAGAAGTTTCAAAATCCTCACCAGAATTGTTTTGGGTTATTCACAACCATCACCGGGAGTTCATAGCTTCAGAAGACTCGCCATGTTTTGAGATCTCTCAGGCAGGTCGATTTGAAGAGGATAGGCTCACTTGGATGCATGAGGCCAGAGTGGTTTCAGATGCAGTTGTTGCTTGTTGGTAATTTGTCCTTGTGCTTCTGATTTGTAAGTGAATATATTAAAGAAATGCTTGGCTTTCAGCGCAATCCTATCTCTTTCAAAAGTAACCATTGAATGTTGTCAAATTACCTCTGACGAACACCTAATTCGACTGCAACTTATACTTTGCTTTGATCCTACTGCGACCTTATTATCATATTATGCACCACCTTTATACGTTCACGTGATTTCCTTGGCCAATCGATGTAGGCTGCTGATTTGATTTCAGCACAGCCGAATGACTTCTTGGGTGTGGTCGGAGAGAATAAGGCCTTGTTTGCTAATCATTGCGTTATATTGCATTCAATTCTTGAATGCCCTCATGATGTGTCACTCGAAGAAAGCATGTCTGGGGTGCGTGTGCCGTGTTTTTCTTGAATTGTCTCTGTCTGGTGCTTGGCGATTAAACAATTGCCATCAAATACCCAAGACTCCCTGCTGGCTTGATGTTGCTTTGCAAACACAGTTTGAAGGTAGGATTGGATAGCTACTAAGATTGTCTGAAATGCCAGATCTGAGCTCGCAGGAAGCTCCTGAGGACTTGGATTGGGAGCTCCATGCTTGGACGGAAGTGAACTTGGATACTTTTAAAGAACTTTCTGACCAACTCAAGGAGAGGGCTGCTTTGAGGGTGGCTGAGAGGGTGGAAAGGATCAGGTGAGAATCCGTCTTTGTGACCCTGTGTCTCACGTTTTAGCTTTCTCATCTCTATGTATTTTTTCAGGAGGTGGAAGCTATAAAAAAGAAAGACAATGACGAGCGGAAGCAGCAGGAGAATTCACAACTACACGAGCTCACATTGCTCAGCAAAAGCCAGGAGGGAAATTTGATGGTTTCGGTGCATTGACTTGCTTCACGAGGATAGTGGTGGATTCCTTGATTGGCTTGGTTGGGCCAGAAAGAAACCAGTGGAAGAGATCAAAGGAGATGTGAAGGAGGCCATCCACCCGTTCAATCCCGAAGATTTTTTCTGCAACGAGTTCATAGAAGCAAATTCAGAGTTGAGAGATCTTCAGAGAAAATGCTTCAGGAACAGACATTAGCTAATTGGATGCTAATTGGCTGATTTTCGTCGCAGCGAAAAAAGCGCGAAGTACCAAGTGCAATGTGCAGAGGTGACCGTCTCGCCCAGATGGTGTCGTTTGCATTGTTTTCATTCCTGCATGTCATATGCGTCATGTGCACAGATCGTCCAAGCCACAAAGACGGGTTTTCTGGATTGGTTGCTTCGCTGCAAGTCGGAAGAAGTCGGAAGAAGTGGTTGAGTTGCCTAGGATGTGAAGTTAAATAAATGGAAGGGTCGAAACTAGTAACTAGTACCAGACCTTGCAGTAGGAAATGATGTAGCTTTTACGTGCGCACAGGTGCAACGCATATTTGGAATTTGGAGCGGAAGCTTCAGCGTGTGTGTTGGCCTGAATTCTTTTGCGCAATCAAGAGAATCACCTGTTGGCAGTATAGACTGCATAGATGATAATGATGAATCATGTATACGGTTCAGCCTTTCCGTTCACCCCCACTGTGCACAGCCCACTGTGTGTGGTGGGGGCCTCACAAGTGCTATGTAGTAGTTCTAGTTGTAGGATAGTCCGGCGTTAACAACAAGAACAACAACAAAAATTGACAAAAAACGTTGTGCTGCCAGCACTCCCACCTGCCATCCCCCAACCTAGCTTTTATTCCTCAAGTGGAATATCCCTTTTGAATCCTTTTCGTAGTTCGATTTCGGTAACAAAAACACAAGACATCTTCTCGGATCACTCGAGATAGCCAAGGTTCATGGGGAAGCCAGAGCGAGAGGAGGTGGCCGTGGCAAAGTCCAAGGCAAGCCCAAAGAAGGCTGGTTTGGCTGGTTTGCACGGGTCACTGGGTAGTTCAGAACCTTTTCGCCCCCATCCAAAAGATGTATCTAAACTCAATTGAAAACATCAAGAGCACCCCGAATGCACTTTGTAGATACTTATCTGTTTAAAGACTTGCTGCCTGTTCAATTCCATTGACATTTGATGCTCTTATCGGAGCGGCAAAACAGATGTTTATGGTGGGGATGGCAGGGAATAACTCGAAGCCACAGCGAGTATTCAGAGATGCAAGGATCGGGAATCAACAACGACCATGTGACAGGGGGATTTGCATAATAGAAGAAGAAGAAGAAGAAGAAGAAGAAGTGGACAAGTAAGTGGTTTGATAGATGATAATAGACGATGATAGATGACGATCGAGAATGATAAATGATGATACAGTGTTATAGAGAATGAGAAATAGATGATGATAAGGATAGTTAATGAGAACTGATGATAGAACACTATAGATGATGATAGATGATGATCGATAGTAATAAATAAGGAGATTGTGACAGGGGATGTTACATGATGATAAAAGATGATAGGTTTTATATGCGTTTTACCCTATGCCCTAAGACCTGCACTGGCACTCCAGGCACGGGAGAAGCGCGAGGCATCTGAACCACTGAAGTCCAGACGGATGTCAATGGCACCCAGGCAAACCCTGCAACCAGGCCACCTGTTGCAGTTGGAAGTCCTCTGATGAGATTTGATACTGTAGCGGTTGATGTCGAATGAAAGAATGAAATTTTGGATTTATCTAATTCCCTATTTGTATCTATTTGTCATAAGACTTTGTATCGTTCTCCATGGTTTGTGCAAGTTCTGTTTCAGGTGCCTTGCCAGTGCAGGGGGGAGCGATATCCCCTTCCAAGCGTTCTACTTCAGCCTCTGCGGTGCGAAGAGCGACGGTGGCCAATGCAAAAGAACCCTCCCCAAAGGGGAAGTGGGTGCCACCAGAGGACAGCAGAGCCGCCAGCTGGGACTGACTTTGAGGAATGAAATATTTTTTTTGTTGATTATCGATTCGGTTTGTCTTGAATTCTGACTACAATAGCATTCGTGCATGTTGATTCTCACGACATTTTACTTGCGTCCGGGTAGCTCCCAGAGTGTGGTTTCAGCACATCTCCATGCCATCTGCGCACCACTCGGGTAGAGATACCCCGTCAACATACTGTACATCACACATATTATCAAATATCAGCAAGTGAATGCAAACGATGTGTATATTTCATTTATATGTCATGTTCGTGAATATCTTCAGGACTTGCTCGCAGAGAAGTTTGGTGATGACATTCGGGTGGATGCAAGCAGATTAGAGGTGAGGATGCCATAAGAATACCGGGGGCGGTCGTTCACATGTCGTTTGCGGCAGAGAATCAAGTTTGGACAAATATTCTGGCTAGGCGACATCAATGAATCATAAACATCCATCAGCTGTTTGGTATCAACTTGCATTGAACGTTGCTATGCATAAATGATAGATGCATAAAAGTATGGCATTTGTATTCCTTTGACTGAGAAACTTGGCGCACTTCGACTATCCCTGCACTGACAGACTGGTGCGATTCGACGAGCCAGCAAGAGTGGTATTGAGACCATCACCCAAGATTTGATTTCACCCATCGATGAACGCGACACAGTAGGAGCCTAAGAAAGGCAACCACGGTACTTTGAGATCGCAGTTGTGGAGACAATTTTGACTTGACTTGTTTGGACAAGACTCTCACATGCTTGCCCAAGTGTACGAAGCCTGCATGCGATGATGTGCAATCTGTAATTTACGTGACTTCTTGCAGTTTCAGCATTAGGATTTGAGTCCCACTAGTTGTTCTGAGTGGAGTAGTCAAATCCTTCTATCCTTTGGTCCTTCCTAATTTTTTCTGAGTTTTGTTGAGGTAGAGATTGCAGTAAATGAACTCTTTGGTGACAAGCTGGGTGTCCGACTGCGCATGGAGGGTCTTGTAGTCAGCAATTTCGATGTGCCAGAGGCTGGACCGTCAGAAAGCAGCATGCTATCCTAGTCTATGCTGGTGCATATTAGATCATATTGGTATATATTGGTAAATGCTAGATATCCATGACAGTTGTCTGCCGCAGGCAGCAGATGTTGGTTGGCGCTTTGGGGATGAGATCGTTGCAGTGAACGGAAAAACAGTCGCTTCTCGAGAGGAGGGGGCGATCTGACCTGCATCAAAGCTCATCAAGGTATCAATGTTGCAAAACGGCAGCAAAAGCACATGAATATCTGAATATCATTAAATATCAAGCACATCAAAAATGCATGACACACTGAAACTGAGTGAAACCGAATCCCCCCTATGACCTATGAAATACTGAATCGCAGGCATAATGTGCATATCATTTGCACTTTGTTTTGTGGTTTAAATGATTGGGAAAGTGCAATCCTCGACCTGGCAGGACTTCCGTAAGGAACTTGCAGATGCGCGGCAACTGTTGCCGATTGTTTTCACCGTGCAACTTGGCTAGGATGGCCAGGATTTCTATCACCTGGACTTGAGTTGCTTTATCCAAGCATGTTCACAGATTTATTTCATTTATTACACTATTTTATTATGTACTGTATTAGATACAAGAGCCCTTGAAGATGTGGTGCATGTTCACTTGACATATCAGAGTCATGACAGTGCTCTTCGGCCTACCTTGCTCCACTGCCAGCTCCTCGCCTCAAGGAAACGGCAACGACGTGTGGACGTCGGACGGAAAACGATCTGCAACCCCAGAGAGGCATCCCCGTTCTGCAGCATGTGATAAGGGTAGATTCAAGCAGGCACATAGTATTATGAATTGCATTTCTTTGAGAAATTTGAACATTTTCCAACCTGTTGATCCACACATTGGCTTGACCATAGTTTTGTTGCAATTACATAGATGCAATTAGATCCAAGTCGTTGCGTGCACCATGACCCAGTGTCGTGCATCCATTAAGCTTTTATTTGAGATGATGGCGGATTGACTGTGCCGAACTGTAGACAACCATGTCCTTCCCATGACCTTTTTGCAGACTTTTACCGGACATGAGGTTGGGCAAGACAAAGAAAAGTGCCTTGACTTCAAGTTTGCCCATTGAGATGATTCTGCAGAGATAATGATACGATTTAGCTTTGGGACTTCTCAGCATCGAGATCGGTCTCTTTGAAAGAGAGCCAAATGTTGTCAATTTATATTCCTAGAATTGAAGTTGATCACACAACACATTGAACCTGCATGGCAAAGGCGAAGGAAAGGACGCGCCAGTACAAGCGTACCATACAGAGAAACGAGAGAGCGAATTATGGATACGGAATAGATTCATTCAAAAATTATATGGTTATATCAAAATATGGTGCCATAGTAAATCAACTTAATATTAGACAAAGAAATCTTGAAATCAATTCTTACTAAATTGATAATATCCCGAAAGCTGGTTTACCAAGGTAGCTAAAGATAGTATTTAGATAGAGGGATCAGGGTGGGTCGTTTGAGGTATGTCCCTGGTGTATGAGGGTTTGGGGAGGGTTTAAGCCTGATATATCAGGCATTTTGGGGGGTCTGGGTTCGGGGCTCGAATCGCCCCGCTGACACCTATGATAAAGAAGAAACCTCCTCCTCATCATCATCAATAATCATGAATAATCATGAATCATCATAAATCATCATGATTTATCATGAATCATCATGAATCATCATGAATCATCATGATTCATCATGATCATCCTCATCATCCTTATCATCCTCCTCGATCTGATTTATTATCCTCATCATTCTCATCACATTCATCAACCCTACTATCCTCATTATCCTTATCATCCTTAACATCTTTATTATCATTAATATCTTTAAGATCCTTAATACCTTATTATTATATTTATTTTTAGTTTTTTCTTAATTATTGATTAATTTATTTTAGATATTTTTAATAATTTTATTAAATTTTTGAAATTTTATATTTACCAAAGAAATAATATTTAATTTTTATTTATATATTAATATTATTTTTATTTTTATTAAAAGATTTATTTAAAGGAAAGGAAAAAAAAATTAAAGAAATATTAATTTAATATATATAATATATATTAATAAATTAAATATTTTATTAATAATATTATTTATAATTTATTTTTTATATTTAAATATAATAAATTGGATAGGAATATTTATTTTTTTTAATAAAATAGGTTATATATATTTTAATATTTAATATAATATTTAAAATTATAT